>JAVJIF010017056.1:0-83556 GCA_038442645.1 Agave tequilana
AAATTACACCAAGTGTTGGAGTTCAAACGCGGGGCTCAACCCATGAGATCCGTGTTTTATAACTAAAATGCGAGCTCACATGGAGCCTGCGTCTAGACTCCATACTTAAAAATTTCTCTAAGTCTAGAGACTCAAACGGAGTCTTCATAAACGAGACTTGCGTTCAGAAGCCTCAAGATGCGGAGTCCCTGGACTCGCGTTTAATTCGCAGACGCGAGGGTCGTGTTGACACAGCAAAGAAACGCCAGGATCACTAGACCCGCATTCTGCTAATCAACGCGAGAACCGCATTCACAAATCAAACACGGCCCAGCGAAATCTGCGGTCGGCTGATCCACTTCAACAGAAGTTTTGAAACTTCAAAAAAAAGTTAAGAGGAGAGAGCCTCTTCGTGTTCTCAATGGCGAAAGCCATTCCACTTATCAGAAATGGGGACTTTCTTGAGATGAAGACCACCCACGGTGGTCGGTTCAGCAGCAACGTTCGAAGAAGCAGTTGTTTGCTTGGGTTTTAGAGCCATGAACATGGGTTAAATCTTCGAAAAGATTGAAAAAGCTCAGAGTATTATGAGTTTTTAAGAAAGCTAAAGAGTTTTTAAACGCGGGTCTGATCGAAGATGATGAACAGTCAAAGTAAATTGACTGTTGAAAGACAAATCTTTTATAGGCCTTTCAGTGGTCGAGATACGCGGCGCGTATCTCGAGCTCAATCCGAGCCAGACGCGCGTCCAATACGGCGCCTGCGTCCACGTCTGGAAGCATCGAACGTGATCTTCACGTTTGAGAGCCACGTCTCTGCAACAATTAAGAACACATCTCTACAGCATTGAGAGTCGCATCTCTACACAATTGAAATTCGCGTCTCAACTTCGTTGAAGTTTCATCTCTACTTGATCTGCATGACACCTACGTTTATGAGGGTTGCGTTCTCTCACATATAAAGAGTATGTCCTTACTTCTGCAATCAGTTCAACAGTACATTGGCAAAAGTAACCGACACTCTACTGGCTCAATAGTACACCAGCAAATAAACAAGAGCTCATAACAAGTATTACACTGAGTTTCTAAGACACTTGTGATGATCTTCACTGGAGGCTTCAAGCAGTTCAACAATACACTCACGAAGACCAGAATCCAGACAGGATCAAGCTCAAGCATCTCAAAAGATTGTCAGTCCAATCATGAGAGCCCAAAATCAACTGAAGTCCAAAGTATTTTGAATTCTGTCCTAGTCAACTGCGGAGTGTCGAAAACTTTGGAGGGGATTCTATAGGCTGTATTAAAATCACTAAGGACAAGCCATCAGACGCGAGGCTCACTTCAACGCGAAGGTTGCGTTTCAACTAAACACAGACCCCGCGTCCAAAAGAAAAACAGAGACTTCAGACGCGGATCTAAGCACTCTGCATCTCACGCGAGTCTGAGTAACTCCGCATCTCACGGGTCTGAGCAATTCCATGCCACGCGTCTCATGCGGGTATGAGCAACTCCGCACCACGCTCTAAACGTAGGTCTGAGCAACTCCGCGTACGCGTCTACAACAAGCAACGCAAGGTCCGCGTCTAGCACGAGATTCGTGTTCTGTTAGAATGATCCCTATTATTGGGTCAATTAGCTCCCTACGTGATGGGGAGTTAATCCCCATAATGGAGGGATTTAGGGGACAATAATACTCCTATACCTCTCTATAAATAGTATCTGAGGAGCTATAAGGAAACGAGGCTTTTTAGATGGAGAGAGAAAAAAAAAAAGGAGTAATCAGTGGGCTCTAAACACTTAGTGTTTTAAAAACAGAGCTCCCTCCTGATTGATCTTAGAGAGCATCCTGAAGAGAAGCTTGACAATCTGTCGGTCAACGTAGAACAAGAATACACTCTCCATCGTCACACGAAGAACCACCTTAAACAAATGGAGAACCCGATCTTCTCCCCTCTTTTGTAATCGGAATCATTCTGTTATAATTTTTCAGTCACTCAAAGAAACTTTACTTCGCACTACTTTTCCGACACAAACAATAGTAAAATCGAAGTTGCCCAACGTCACATCGAAGGCCGCAGACAAGGTATGGTTGTGGCAGGTGACTTCGGCACTAACCACCATTGGATGCTTATTCTGGACCATCGATGAAGAGAGGCAGATAAAGTTGGCATACCCTCTGATAAGCTCCTCGACACTCTAAGAAGGACACTCCAGCAAAGGAAGACCCCTGAGCTTAACCTAGAGGTGGAGGCAACGCTCAATGCGTAGAGTCCCCATGTCGAGACTCCAACGGTGAAAGTTGATGGAGAATCCAGCAGGAAAGAATGGCCGCCCGTCGCAAGTAGCACACAGCTGTTCTTTGTTAGGAACTAAACAAGGAACGGCTGGGTCCCAGTCGCCACGGCTGGATCCCAATCGCCACGGTTGTTAGTCCCAATCCCAGTGCACCCACAGTTGATGAAGGCCGGTTACAAGCTCTTCCGTGCTGGAGCACCATCTTCTATTACCGCCATAACTGTTTGCCAGCGGAGATGGTAAGATGCACAAATTGTTGGTTGAAGCTCAGACGAACCAGAGATGATGACGGCTGCAGCACTAGAGCAAAGACAAGTGGGTGAAGGGTGGAAGGATCAGGAGAGAGTAAGGACGGTCCATGTCTTCTGGAGGCCGGACGACCACACTCTAACTACCTTCACTGGAGCTCCTAAGGCTTGCACGGTAGTTCTCTTACTAGGGTTGATATCTGGATGAGGAGCGCCTCCGGCGATAAGGGTTGATTGCCTGCGGGTGATGGTGATGTCGGGGGAGATGATGGAATCTTGCGTTGAGTACAATCATCCTTGGTAAGGCGACTAAGTATTGCCTCATAGGGGAGGGGTTTCGGGATTGGGGTTGTGACGATGATGTTGGAAGGTGACTGAAGAGGGGTGGTGGCTGGTGAGGTAAGGGAGAGATTCTAGGGAGAACACTGGCGGGGTCTTCTCCTTGGGGGTGGAGCAGTTGAAGTCATCAGAGGTTGGTAGTGGAAGTGGCAGATGAGTCTGCGGTGGAACAGCATCCTTCGTGAGGCCGGAGGGGATGTCTGTGATAAAGGTGGAGGTGATGGTTGGCAGCATTGTAAGTGGGGGCACAATTCCCAATTTTGCTACATTCGTAGCACATTATGCCATCATGACATTCACGAGCCGTATGGATTTGCAGTAGCAGCGAAGACAATGACTGGGAGAGGAGGTGACAGTGAGTATCTTTGTTTTTTTTGAGGAATGAGCTTTGTTTGTGTTAGGAGGAACTGATCTCTTTACCTTTTTGTAGGAGACTAATACCCAATGGTCTGAAGTTGGTGTTGGGCGAAGGGCGAGGTCGTCTGGAGAAGTGATGGGACAACAGATTGATGCACCGGCAGCAGCGACGATTGGTTGGGCAGGCATTGAAGTTGCCACCACCTCAGCCCATGAGACATGATGCTGAGGGGCAGACGGAGCAATGCAGGCGGGAGGACGTCGAACTGGCCGGGAGGCTGATACCTGACAGTAAAACACTGAGAGGAGGAGGCCGAGAATGATCTATAGTACTTTGACAATCAATGGAGGTGACCAAGGACGCGGTCGCACACATAAAGGTCGCCATTGTGCACAAGAATATCTTTGAGCGCTTGGTGGGCAAGGTTGGAGATGGAGAAGACAGCGGAAGAATTTGAGACTTGCTGAATTACATCCAAACTCAAGCACCAGACATTATAGCAGTACAGATGATGAAGAAGAACTTGATTAATGAAGAAGACTGAGTTAATGAAGAAGAAGACTGAGGGGGAGGGGAGGCTAGGCGGGAGATGCTCGAAGAAGGTCACGCTGCTGGAATATGCCTCTTTCTCTACCCATCACCTGTTGCTTTGCCATTGTAATCTTCAACGGACGTGAGTTGCCGCGGAGTCCTGTGTTGGGATTTAAATCGAACAATAGTCCCACATCGGCTAGACATGTGGGTGGTCTTGGGTATATAAGGATTTGAACAACTCCATCTAGAAGGCTAGTTTTTTTGGGATGGTGCCTCGACTCCTTTGATTGGTATCAGAGAATGGTCGCCAATTGCACGAACATGCAAACAAAGGGAAGAAGGCGAGAATACAAAGATTTTACGAGGTTCGACAGTTACCTACGTCCTATAGACAGAAAGGAGAGAGATCTTATTAATCAATCATTACATGATATAATAAATCATAAAGGGCAATACCCCTTTTTATATAGCCATAGAGTACATGAAAATAAGAAAATCAAAAACTTTGAATTCAGATCAGAAACGAACTATGAAACACATTCGGACTCGCATAGAGGCAAAGTCCTGAGACGACCATTGCTCTCTGGAAAACGTTGTCGACAGGCCAAAGCTCAGAGCTATCAATAGTTCTATTTACTTGTTGACATGTATCAAAGTGTCAGCATTGTTGCTTCCTCCACACTTCATGCAAACTCCGTACTAACATCAAGGAGTTAAAAAACTTCATCATTAATATTTTACACTCTCTCCCAATAATTCTTCACGTCGGTGAAGATTTCTGAAATTTAAGCTGAACACAACATAGTACCATGTCGACTCCATTGGGGTGCACCAATTTGATTGCCTACGTACCCCCTGCCCAGGATCAAGCCATCCGTAATTCTTCCAACGAGCTCCATCAAGCTCAAGCAATTGAAATCGATCTGCAACAATGAACCCAACTAGCTGAGTCATATGAACCTCTTTACCAATATCGTCATGAAGAACAACGGCCTCATTTTGAGCTTGTCTAGCTCGCCAATTTGAGATTCATGTTTCTTCACCACTTTCGTGGATTCAACTTGGTTCCTTTCGCTCTGCTACTAGTTCAACATGTTTAGCATCTATCATGGCTATATGATTTCCACCAAGTGTCATATCCGGTGAGATCCCAACTGATCCCAATCAACTGGAGATGTAGCATCGACCTCCACCTGCTGCGATACATCCTTGGTCTTCAACCTCTCTACCTGCAGAGAGATGGTAGACTTCACCAATAAAGTCTCATTAAAATGATATGCTTTCTCAACACAATCTTCTTGTTTTCGGACTCTCATAGCTTATAGCCTTTCGTATTCCTCTTGACACCCAAAAATACAAACTTCTTTGCTCGTATTTAACTTGCCATCTTTGACACTAAAGTAGGTTGTACATCCAAAGACCCGCAACAAACCATAATCCTGAGCTCCACCCGTTCAATATCCAACAAAGTTTCACCTCCTATCACAGTTGAGGGTAGTCTATTTATGAGATGGCTAGCATATTCCAAAGTCGCAGCTCAGAAAGACTTATCCAATTGTGCATTAGACAACAAACACTGACCTTCTCCTGCAAGGAACTGTTCATCTCTTTAGCCATCACATTTTTATCAGTTTTGAAGTGAATACCAATCCTATTGTTTTGTCCAAATTATACAAATTGATCCTTGTACTCTCCAAGTTATCAATTTGGAGTACCCTAATCTTCCTACCAGTCTATTTCTCCATCATATTCCTCCACTTTACTAATATATGTAGGACTTCAAATCTTAATCTCATAGGGTATACCTAACATCACCTAAATATATCATCAATAAATGAGACGAAGTTCCAATGGCCGCCAAGTGATATGGTCTTGGCAGCACCACAACATTAATGTGAACATAATTAAGATGACCTTCTGAGCGATGAGTTGAGGTGGTGCCAAATTTCACCTTCGTCTTCTTGTCCAGAACACCATGTCCACCAATTTTCAATTTGCAGGTAGATGCACTTTCTAATAATCCTTGATTTGCAAACGCTTCCAAGGAGTTCAAACCAACTGGTTTGAGCCTTATCTGTCATAACCTGATAGAGTTGTTTCCATATATTTTGAAGCTGCCAAATTTCCTGTAATTGCACTACCTTTCAAGTAGTACAAGTTGTTACGTCGAATGCCCTTCAGAACTACTAATGAAAGCCACAAATATCTTGAGAACGCCTTCTCCAAGAGTCCCTCTTAGGCCCTGCGCTTTCAAAGTTCCAACTGAAATCAAATTTTTCTGCAACTGACGTACATGCCTCACATTTTTCAGCTCTTGTATCATCCCATCAAACAACTTGATGCGAACCATACTTATCTCTTCAATCTAGCATATGTGTCCATTGCCAAATGACACCATGCCTCCATTTAGTTTTTCAAAACTAGCAAACCACTCCATTTTGGGACAAACGTGATAGGTAGCACCCATATCCAAAATTCACACCGATTCCTCTGAGCAGCAACCAATAGGGGCGATAGAAAGTGAATAACAAGATGAGGCAGAATCATTACCATGCGTTTGTGTGATGTTGGCCTCTAATTTAGACTCCTTCTGCAGCTTGATCTTTGGACAATCAATCTTTCAGTGTCCTTCTCTGTAGAAAGCACACCGGTTCTTCTTCAACTCTTCATGACCACCAGTTTTGGAACTCTCCCTTGCCCTTCCTATGATTGGGACTCATCCATCTTACAGTCATCGCTTCTGCTGTTGTGCTTTTAGAAGAAGACTGTTTGTCTTTCCTCCTTACTTCATAATTCACAAGAGCAGCCGACACATCAATATAAATTAAGTATTTATTTACCATTGATTAATGGTAGGACGAATGTCTTATACTCTTCATCGGGAAGAGAATTCAAAAGAATCACCGTATATTATCTCTTCAACTGAGTCGATCGACATATCCAAATTAACAAGGTCTGCGAGAACCTTCGTGTAGTTATTCATGTGTTTATCAATAGATAGTCCTCTCTTCAACTGGAAGGGTAAAGTCTGATGCAATCGAGTCTCAATGCTCTTCGTCAGATACTTCTTTTCGAGAATCTCCCACATCTTTCTTGCGGAAGTCTCATACAACACATAATACTTGATATCTTGTATCAAATAAGACATGATGATGCCACACGCCGTCCGATTCATCTTATCCCAGTCTTTCTCGGATGTCTGTTCCGGCTTTTCTTCCAGACGTAGAGAGTCTTCAAGGTTTGATGTCATCAGGGCATCCATTACCTCACATCTCCACATCCCGAAATTGTCCGTGTCGTTAAATGTCACGACATCAATCTTTATCGAAGATGACTTACGAACTTCACTGATGATTGACTATCTCCGGTCATCTCCTCAGTAGATTCCTCAAACGATGCGGAAAACAATTAGTGAAAACAAATCCAAATATAAAAGAACATATCTTTACCTCCAATTGAAATTGTAAACAATCTCCAAAGCGATTTGCTTCACCCGAACGAAACTTCTTGTCGAAACCGGAAAGCTATGATACCACTTGTTGGAATCCCAGCAACAGGAGAATAGCAGCACATCAGAGAATAGTCGTTAATTGCATGAACAAGCAAACAATGGAAGAAAATGAGAACACAAAGATTTAATGAGGTTTGGTAATTACCTACGTCCTCCGGGTAGAAGGAGGAAGAGATGTTATTAATCAATCAATTATAGGATACAATCAATACGGGGCAATACCCCTCTTTATATAGCCACAGAGTTTATGAAAATAAGAAAAATAAAAACTTTGAATTTCGATCAGAAACGAACTCTGAAACACACTCGGACTCGCCCATAGGCCAAGCACTGTCGACAGCCTAATAGGCCTGTCGACAGCCTTAGACGACCACTGCTCTGTGAAAACACTGTCGACAAGCCAAAGCTCATAATATATATGCTCCAGATTGAGGGGAGTATTGAGAGAGTTTAGTCCTACATTGTCTGTGAGACTAGATGTGCTCTGTATTGGGTAACATATAGACTAGAGTATGAAACTTAAACCTCATCTCTTTCTCAATCTCTGATGCAACTTTATCAAACATATTAAAATGGACATGTCAGTTTATCAAAGACATGGTGATGCAACATTAAATAGCCACTTCTTTTGTTATAACTAGCTGTCAATGTGATGATATTTTCACTAAAGCTATGCCTACAAAGAGTGTTTTCATTCTTTGTAGCAAACTGGGCACACACATTAGCTGGAGAGTTTGGGTGATTGTAGTTGAAATTATATGCAGCTTCAACTACAATAACTCAACTATTTGTTTTGATGTAGTTGAAACTACATGCAGTTCTAACTGCATTAGTTAGAGTTGCATTCAAGGTCTTTTTGTTATAGTTGAAACTGCAATCAAATTAGTAATAATTAACTACAACACTTGGCATATAATAAGAGGATATCACATCAGCCTTTTTTAACAATTTGTATGCAATCCAACTTTACAATGCATTAAACCAAACAGCTATATTTTTGTATTTCCTACAGGTGAAACTGCAACTGCAAGTTGTACTTGGTGTGCTAACTATAAGAATAAAAATTACATGAAGTTGGAGCTTCATCAAACCAAACACACCAAAGTAGAATAGTATACTTTTGTAATATTAGCTCAACATTACTTTTTCTGCTATTTTATTGTCTCCTATTCCTATTAGGACGTGTACTATTTCTATGCTATAAATAAAAGGCAACACCGCTAATTGAGAGTGCACAAGCCCTCCTTATCACAACAGAACCCAAAAAAAGAAATTTAGAGAGACAAGTCCAGCATATAGTCGAGAGAGGTAGTCCTTAACTAATGTAAACCTTGTTACCCACAAGTTCATACGTCAGAAAGCTTTTTTGTCACAGCTGACACCAGCTGTTTCCTTTAGGGTCTGTTTGGATTTAAGGAATTGGTGTGAAGTGAGAAAGTAGGAAGTAAGATTTATTTCCTTTAGGAAAAAGGGAAATGAGTAGTAAGTTTTCTGGTGTTTGAATGGTTGTTGGGAAGTGTGGTTTGGAAAATGTTTTGTCGTTTCCGGTGTTTGGATGGTAATGAAAGTGGAAGTGGAAAAGTTGACCACAAAGTTGACCGCAAAATAATATTAAAATAAAAATTAATTAAGAAAAATAAAAATAGATTGTAATTAGAATGCAAGTGAGATTTACATGACCAAAAATTAACTGTTTATGCTATAACTTATTATAAATGAGATTTACATGACCACAAAATTAACTGTAGCACTCTGGAAGTGAGAAAATGGTTGTGTAAAAGAGAGATGAAAAAGGGAAATGGGGGTTTTCTTATTTTCCTTTTCCGGTGTTTGGATAGATAGGGAAATGAGCAATTATACTTCCCCACTTCCTCACTTCACTCCGATTCCTTACATCCAAACACGCCCACAACTGAACTCAGTAATTGCATTGCAAGTTAATTGCATTGCAAGTTGTCCTTCATGCTTATGCTCTCTAGTTCTCTTTCCCCTCATTTTTTGTACTCCACTTGTTCACATCAGAGGACTTGAGCAGGTCGAGGTGGGATGAAATTTGATCAGCCTCCTGCATCCCTTCTTTTGACAGTCTTCTCTTACAAACATCTGATGACACTGCATTTTTTACCCACTAGTAGCTCAAGCCCTAATTGGAATAACTGTCATAAATTAAAAATCTAAGTTCGAGAAGTGTCCAATAAAGTATCGATGTCCGACACAAGTCAGCCTTAATAATAGAAGTATTCATGCTACATAGACATGGACAAACAAACAGTGACGGGATAAATTAAGAGGTGAAATTAAAATCTTGATTAGTAGTATTAGTAAACGAGTACAGAAAGGAGAAAGGAGGTGATCATTTATATATGCTTCTTCTGAAGCATAATAATAAAAATATCAAGTTACTACTCTAATCATCTTTGTTGCCTTTGATAACTGACCAACTTACCAAAGGGGTCGATAGGGACAAATGTGCCTTTGATAACCAACTTTGCAAATTAAAGGAGCAATGGAGAAATACATGACTGGCCTTCTCTTGCTTTCCGTGATGAGGATACAACATGGGTTATGAGGCGAACCAAATTTAAGGAGGTTATCTGCGGTCAGAAGCCTATTAATTAAGATAGGCTAACCACATCACTATCTTGACTTTGAGGGACGATTAAGGAGTCAAATGAGAATGAGATAATGATAGAGGGGAGTTTTTACTAAGTAACTGGGAGAGGCTCAAGAGATCTTACAGAAATTTCCTATCATTTCTAAGCTTCCATATTCTCTGGTTTAGAGAGTCATGCCATGCATGCCATTGATGAAGCTTAGGCTAAATCCACCTCTGGAGCTTTGGGACCCATGCTACTGGCCATCAGTGACATCAAGTTATCAACTTTGTGAGGATCAATGGAGCAAGAAGGGCTATGAGACATGATAAGACACATGAATGGGGCAAGAAGCAGCAGAAGCAAACTGGTGTAATCTTAGTTTTGTATAATTTGATTTATTTGGATTAGGATGTCTTATTTGTAAGGATTTAGATTTACTCAGATTTAAGCTTAGATCTGTTAGTAATTGAGCTCAGTTTATAATTGATTTAGTTGTTAGCAACAGTTAAGACTTGTTCATGATTCAGTAGTTGTTTGCAGGTTAGCTATTTAGGTTTGTTTATCATGTTATTATTTAAGAATCTAAATCAGATGTATTTGTTATTATCCATGTAATGCCTATAAGAATCAAGGATGAGAGTTGTAATCAGTTTAGATTAACAATGCTGACTTAAATTTAATTGTGAAGGCTGCGGCCTTGTTATTTTTCCCATGGCTGTTCTCATCTCTTCTCTTTTTCTCTTCTTTCCTTCCATGATTAAGCATCCAGGGCTTGATTTTCATCAATGTTTTTGATTTTTCATCTCTTATTATTTTTCCATCTCTTATTATTTTTCCATCTTTCTAGTTTGTTGTCATCAACTAGAGATTTTATTATATGATCCAAATTATTGTGATCATGGGATGATTAGAAGAAGACTTTTGAGTCTTCAGGGCATCAAACTAGTACAAGTGACCTGTACTAAAGCAGCTAAAGGAAGTGCTGCTTCACATGTCCTGCAAGTATAAGGATCCCTATCTCTTTATGGCCCTTGCTTGGCAATTGATTTGCCTTTGGCCCTTCACCAAGAGATGAGAAGTTTCATGTTGGTAGTCCAATCGACTTGGCCTTACATCACCAACTTATGGACTTAATGCAAAACACCAGTTGAGCTTCTAATTGACTACACAGAAGGTTCTGGAGTTGTGGGTGTAGCATTAGCAACAATCATTGTTGGGGCCTTTTACCAAGCTTAAATTTATGAAGATTGTGTGAACACAATCTGCATACTGGAAGCAAAGTGATGTAGCTCGAGATTAGTTATGATTTTATTTAAACAATTATAATTTAGTTTAGCTTCTGGTTTTATTTGAAACTTAATAATAGTTATGTTAGGATTTCATATCTTTTAGGTATATGAATACAATAGGAGAGTGAACGAGTAAGATTATTAGTAGCTGTAGCAGTTACTATTCACATGAACAGTACCTTGTGAACCAATAAATTTTATTATGTAATTTATTTTCTAGTATGGTTAGTTAGTTTCAATGATGATTATCCTTCATCTTGTAAAGCCTGTTTAAAGGCCGAAATTTAATAGAAATAGTGATGAATGGGAATGATTTGACTTTGATTGTAAAGTCGAATGCCCCCCCCCCCCACCCCCCCCCCCCCCCCCGCCCCCCACCCACCAAAAAAAAAAAAAAAATCTATCCTCCTCTTTTCCTCTTCTTGCCTCTCTGAATGGCCTTAATATCAATGTAAACAATATAGGCCAAGGAGGCCTTAATATTCCTTGGACACAGCATGCACATTGACACCATCTCTCCTCAGCGACAAATAACACTTCCTCTAATGCCCATGTTTGATTAGCAAATACTTTCTCAATTTCTTAGAAGATTTTACTCTTCTAGACATATCGATAGTAATGAGGCGTTGTCAAGGTATCAGGATATGCACTTTCAGTTTCATGTGTCCAGAATCTACTAGATGTTGGGATTTGGGTCAAACAAATAGTCCCACATCGGCTAGACGTGGGGATGGTCTTGAGAATATAAGATTTGGGCAACTCCACCTAAAGGACTAGTCTTTTGGGATGGTGCCCCGAGTCCTTCAAGTGGTATCAGAGCCATGCCCCGAACTTAGTCGTGTGTGTGGGTGATGTTCGACGATGTAGATCCTTCCAATGGCACAAAAGCGCAATGGGCCTGCTTACCCCACTGGCGCAAAAGGCGCAATAAGCGCAAAAGGCGCAATAAGCCCCTGTGAAGCTAATGTTTGGCTCTCGAGAAATTTGACAGTGGTGCTCCTTTACAAATGGGCGTGCCGGCTTCCACGCGGTGTAGAGGAGTGACCGACTGTAGTGCTTCACATAAGGCGTGCCATAACCTCACGCAGTGAAGAGTTGGATCTCGATGGAGCATTTGATCTTCCGGTGTGAAGATAGTTGAGCTTGCAGGGAGACTCTTTGTTCGAGGGGGGATTGTTGGGATTTGGGTCGAACAAATAGTCCCACATCGGCTAGACGTGGGGATGGTCTTGGAATATAAAGATTTGGGCAACTCCACCTAAAGGACTAGTCTTTTGGGATGGTGTCCCGAGTCTTTCAAGTGGTATCAGAGCCAGGTTGGTAGCTAAAGGCTATGCTCAGAGGGAAGGTATTGACTACAATGAGGTATTCTCTCCTGTTGTTAAACATTCGTCAATTCGTATTTTATTGGTTTTGGTGGCGCAGTACGAGTTGGACCTTGACCAACTCGATGTAAAGACCGCCTTTCTCCACGGAGATCTAGAGGAGGAGATCTACATGACTCAGCCAACAGGGTTCAAGACTGCAGGGAAGGAAGAAATGGTGTGTAAGCTGAAGAAGTCGCTGTATGGACTGAAGCAGTCTCCTAGACAGTGGTACAAGCGATTCGACAGCTTCATCAGAGGGAAGAAGTACACACGCGGCCACTATGACCCATGTGTGTACTACAACAAGCTACCGACAGGGGAATATATCTATCTACTTCTGTATGTAGATATGCTGATTGCTTCGAGGTCAAGATCTGCTATTGATGCACTGAAGAGGGATCTATCTTTAGAGTTTGAGATGAAGGACCTTGGTGAAGTTAGGAAGGTGTTAGGCATGGAGATCACAAGAGACCGAAGAGTTGGCAGGGTGAGCTTGACTCAGAAGGGGTATTTGGAGAAGGTACTACAGAGATTCAATATCGGTAAAGGATACGAAGTCTGTAAGTACACCTATGGCTCCTCATTTCAAGTTGTCTGCTAAGATGTCTCCGAAGAGTGTTCAAGAACGTGAGTATATGACTCACGTCCCATATGCCAACGCAGTCGGTAGCCTTATGTACGCTATGGTGTGTACGAGACCAGATCTATCACAACCTGTCTCTATGGTTAGCAGATATATGCATGATCCGGGACAGGGTCATTGGGAGGCAGTGAAGTGGATCTTGAGGTACATCAAAGGAACTGTTGATGTAGGTCTGGTATTTGAGAAGGACTCCACGGGGAAGCAAGATTGCATCGGATATGTTGATTCCGACTATGATGGTGACCTTAACAAGCGCCGGTTTACAACAGGGTATGTTTTCACATTCTCTCAAGCACCGGTGAGTTGGCGCTCCACACTGCAGTCTACCGTCGCATTGTCTACCACAGAGGCCGAGTATATGGCCATGACGGAGGCTATGAAGGAGGCGATTTGGCTTCAAGGCTTACTTGATGACTTGGGCGTGGAACAGGATCTGCTGAAGATTAACTGTGACAGTATGAGCGCTATTTACTTAGCCAAGAACCAGGTCTATCATGCACGGACGAAGCACATCGACGTCAGGTTCTATTTTGTTTGGGAGATTCTAGAAGAGGGTGATATCGAACTGTTGAAGATTCACACATCAGAGAATCCCGCCGACATGCTTACTAAGGTGGTGTTTGGAGTCAAGTTTGCACATTGCAAAGCTTTGCTCCATGTCCTTCAGGTAGCTTGAGCTTGCTGAAGCTCATTTGGATGAACTACGGATGGCTTGATCCCTTGGGCGGGGTACGTAGGCAACCACATTGGTGCAGCCACTCTCGAGTCGATAGACAGTTCGGCTCAGATTTGGAAGAATCTTCACCGAGGTGGAGAATTATTGGAAAGAGAGAGGAAATCGTCGAGGAAGTTGACAAAGGATCGTCGAGGAAGTCGACGAACGAAAGGAAGGAAATCAGCAGCGAAAGCAGGTTAGCAGAAGCAGCAGCAGGAGTTCGGTCGACCGGTCGGTCGACCGCCCGTAGTAGCAGAAGTTCGGTCGACCGACGTGCACAACATGCACAAGGTATCAGCGGTCAACCGGTCCGGTCGACCGCAGAAGGAGCTCGGTCGACCGCCCGGTCGACTGACTGAGTGACCCAACTCTCGGTTGGGAACGGTCGACCGGCCCGGTCTTCTTTTTTCTTGTTGGGATTTGGGTCAAAAAATAGTCCCACATCGGCTAGACGTGGGGATGGTCTTGGGAATATAAAGATTTGGGCAACTCCACCTAAAGGACTAGTCTTTTGGGATGGTGCCCCGAGTCCTTCAAGTGGTATCAGCAAAGTTCTAAATATCGGATATCGGGATCGTATCGGACAAGGGGTTTTCATATCGGATATCGGATATCGGGGGAGATATCGGGGATACGTGCGCATATCGGGCGTTTATGTAAGACACTTTATATAATAAAATATTGATAACTAAAAGTTGGTTTTGTGTCATAGATATCATCTACCTAATAAAATGGTGTAATATGCATGCAAAGGCGGTAAAAAATAATTTACATTTGCACGCAATTGTGCAATAAATAAGTTATTCCATATCGGGCGATATCGGGCAACTTATCGGCCGATATCGAGCAACTTATAGGCCGATATTTCAAATATCGGTCGTTTTTTGCTGCAAACGATATGGCGAACGATTTTCTCATATCGTATCGGCAACAGGCAAAAAAGGAGATATCAGACGATATCTCGGCCGACTCGGACGATATTTAAAACAGGGGGTATCAGAGCCATGCCCTGAACTTAGTCGTGTGTGTGGGTGATGTTCGACGATGTAGATCCCCCCAATGGCGCAAAAGCGCAATGGGCCTGCTCACCCTACTGGCGCAAAAGGCGCAATAAGCGCAAAAGGCGCAATAAGCCCCTGTGAAGCTAATGTTTGGCTCTCGAGAAATTTGGCAGTGGTGCTCCTTTGCAATGGGCGTGCCGGCTTCCACGCGGTGTAGAGGAGTGACTGACTGTAGTGCTTCACATAAGGCGTGTCGTAGCCTCACGCAGTGAAGAGTTGGATCTCGTTGGAGCATTTGATCTTCCGGTATGAAGATAGTTGAGCTTACAGGGAGACTCTTTGTTCGAGGGGGGATTGTTGGGATTCGGGTCGAACAAATAGTCCCACATCGGCTAGACGTGGGGATGGTCTTGGGAATATAAGATTTGGGCAACTCCACCTAAAAGACTAGTCTTTTGGGATGGTGCCTCGAGTCCTTCACTAGACACCCATGGGCCTGGCAAGGCAAATTTTTAATCTTTTTAAATTCAACCCCATGACACCAATTCTTAACCATCTTGATCAGATTATTCAAAATATGCTACAACAAAACAACAACAAAGCCTTTATCTTAAATTTCTGGGGTCAGCTACATAAATCCTCTTCTTCCATAATTCAGTTCAGCTCTTTTTAAGGCCATCTCTCCTCATTTACATGAAGCATTATCGTATCCTTCTCAGCGCCTCCATCCAATTTGGTTAGGCCTCTTTTTATTTCTCAGTACTCTACTGACTATGATCCTATCACTTTTTTTAACCAGTGCACTTATTAGCCTATCTTGAACATGCCTAAACCATGTCAATCGATTCTCCCTCATTTTATCATCCCTCATTTTATCCTCAATTCTTATCATATCTCTTAGTGTTTTGTCAGTCATCCATCGCAGTATTCTCATTTCTTCTCCACTTATCTTTTGGATATATTGATTTTTAACTGCCCAACATTGTGGAATCATTGAGCATAGGATGCCTTGTATCCATTCAATGAAAGTTTCCCTTCAATTTCACTTCTCCTCTTTAACCATCCCACTTCGATTCTATGGATCACATATTTCCCAAATAACAGAAATGAGCACTCTTACATATTTCTAGGGAATCTTGACCAGTAATCAGTACTATATCATTCTTTCTCACTATTTTGCTAAAGTTACGTTCTTCATGTCCATCTTCATCAAGTGTTTCGAAATATGTCCACGTTAGATATTCTTGTTTGGTTTTGTTCTACTCATCTACATTCATGTCATTTGAAAAATATCTATCAATCCAATTTATATCATTTGAAATATTCTTGTTTGGTTCTGTTCTACTCATCTGCATTCATGTCATTTGAAAATATTCATCAATCCAATTTAAATAAAATTAATTTATTGTCCAAAAGCACTTAGTAGAAGAAAAACAAGTTTCTCCAATACCAATTATCAGTAGTTGGATTATGTTTAATTTTCTTCCATGAAAAAAAGCAAGATAGGATAAGAAACAAGTGCACTCAGCTTCCAATTGAGGATAAGAGGAGGGAGAATTTCTTGAAATGGTTGGAAAATGTGAATAAAAACCGATAAGCGGGCCTGGTAGAGTGACAGGGTCTTGAAGAAGCAGCTAGCACAAGAGATAGAACAAAACGAACATGGACTGGAAGGCTAAAAAAGGATATGGTAGTCGCTCGCCTAAGAAAGGAGGCAGCCCTTAACATAGCTGAATGGAGAAACAACTTTATCTAATCAATCCAAAAAGCTGGAAATAAAGGTCTGATGCTGTATCGGCGGGTTCGCCCGTTAGTATTACCCCTACCTCTCAAGGGGGAGGTTCCAAGTTCGGTCCCCACAGTTGTTGAACGGGGGATTTAATTTGGGTAATTAGTGATGGGGCTGTGTGTAGGTAGGCTAGAGGGTCACCTCCACCTTGTTTCTCAAAAAAGAAAGAAAAGCTCTGATGCTGTTGCTGTTGCTGCACTCCCCTTCAATTTGTTCCTACAGCTACTTCTGTATCTTCTATGAATGAAAATAATCAACACTATGGTTGTCGTGTCTTCTATGAATGAAAATAATCAACACTATGGTTGTCCTGGCTGCCATTTCCAAGAATCTGTACAGCTTCAGCTACCTCCCAACAAACAGAAAGCCATTGAGGTGATTTGAGAAAACTTGATTGGGATGGATATTTTATGAAGTGGAACTAAACTCAAATTTGTTTCTCACCATGGATATGGATATTTATTAGTTTTTGGATATGTTGACAAAACTTAAAAAGCATGTCCCAATATCTTGACAATACTTGAAAGCTGCCTGTACATCTAATACAAGCGCCAAATGACTGTATGGTTAGGGTATCGACAAAAAATAAGCCTGAAGAACATTTAGTGCAACTGTTCTAAACTACAAACTTGCTCAGTCACCAATTAGACATTAATATTAAGACAACGGATCATGGTTTAATAGGATAAAGATTTCATATCAATCAAGTAGCTCAATAGTTTTGAAATTTTATCTGTGTCACTCTCTTTAAGAAATCATCCAGAAAGCATGAACAGAAAGACACGACAAGACAAACCCGCACACGATATTCCAAAATAAACATACAAAGAGGCAATGGCATGGAAAGAAGCGTCCTTTCCAAATATATGTATGACATGTAAGTGCTTCCAAATAGAAGTGTTCATGCTACATAGGAAATCACGAAGAAATTTTTTCTTTGAACCCACTTTCACCTCTATTTCCACGTCTACACCTTACATAGAAAAGATTATGAGGGTGTAAGTTCATTATCCGCTCTTTTCTTTTTACAATGCCTCCAATGGCGTTGATTACAATGATGTCTCTATTTCAGTGACTTCATGCATCCACAGCACCGATTCCTCCAAATTTACCCCGTCATTGCTTCCTCAATCTTGCATTAGGCCTCTAAGTTTCCTCAGAAAAGCGTATCCTATCTTTTCACCCACCCATTACCACACTCTATCCTTCAGCAACAAATTGGGTGTTGTTGAGAGAGACTCTGTATTGGTTTAGTCTCACATTCTCTGTGAGACTAGATGAAATATGTATTGTTATTATATATATAGACTAGAGTATGAGACCTAGAACTCATCTCTCTCTCCCAATCTCTAATGCTACTTTATCATGATATCAGAGTCATTCAAAATCCCTCATAATCCCAATTCTAAAAAAAAATGTTCGTCATCTTCCCAGTCCGACCCCCTCGCAAACCCAAACCCTAACCCAAGTCCTCCAGCCACCGCTGCAAGCATCGCTCCACTCCAGCCACCATGTCGTCGCCTCATCCTATCATCATCGTCTTCCTCCTCGTCTTTATCACGTCGTCTTCATCATTGTTTTCGTCATCGCTGTCTTAACCATTGTCGATGTCTTCTGCATCAGCCACCACCTCGTCCGCCGCCTCTCTTCCTCGCCTTCATCGCCATCGCCTCCTCTCCACTCGTCATCGCTGCCTCGATGTCCTCTCTTGATCTCGTCTAGATCTCGAGATCAATATCACTCGTCTTCATCGCGGTCTTCTTCATCCCTCACATCCAGACGCTGCCCTCGCCGTCTTCACCGTGCTCGCTGACAATCTATAGTCGTCGTCGCCGTCAATGTGCTCTCATCGCCTTCGATAGCAACAGCCAACTGCCATCGCCACTGTAGTATGTATCGAGTGATGATTTGATTCTGGTTCATACAACCTGACCCACTAGCATTCAACCTGACCCGCATTCACTTCAGCTGACTCGAACCGACCGGCGCCGTCCCGAGCCGACCTGCGCCAACCCGAGCTGACTGAGCCGATCAGAGACGACGGACTCGACCAGAGTTGACCGGCGCTGACCCGAGCCAACTGAGCCGACTCAAGCTTAAGATGACTTCTGTGAAATTCTTGTTGGTGGGTGTTTGTTGGTGGGTGTTTTGATGAATCACCTTCTTTGAAGTATAGTTCGGGATTTTGTCTATTTTCTGAGAAGGGGTCATGCTGACATAAAGTATGAAGGGGCTACACTTGCGGACGCTTTTATGGCTGCAATGGTACCAGCGGCAGACGAGGGGATCCTCGAGGAGGACGAGGAGATGGCTCCATGATCTATTATTACTACTGCAAAGAGCTAAGCTATATGAAGTATTCCTCTCAGAGTGTCCTATGAGATTATATGGTGACAACAAAGCAGCAATACACATTACTGAAAATATCGTATTCTGTGAAAGAACCAAACACATTGAGCTTGGTTGTCATATAGTTCGTAAGAAGCTCGAGGAAAAATTATCGTGGCGAAACATGTATCATCAAGACACCAGTTAGCAGATATTCTTACCAAACCACTTGATAAAACATTGATAGATTTTATATGAGACAAGCTGAGCATGTATGATATACATGCTCCAGTTTGAGGGAGGTATAGAGAGACTTTGTATTGTTTTAGTCACACATTGCCTGTGAGACTAGATGTATTCTATGTTGGTTATTATATATAAACTAGAGTATGAGGTCTAGTAGAACTCATTTCTTTTCCTCCCAATCTCTGATGCTACTTTATCAAGTGTTCATATGTAAAGCAAAGTTTTGAATGGTGAAAGTGTTCCTGTTAAGGCCACAACATCAAGCTATTAACAAAGTTAGAGGAGATTTGCATTGCATAGCATCAAAGCATTCTGAGGCACAAGAATTTTCCTTTTAAGCACAACATGTTGCATATCATGTATTGTGAGATTCCTCGTGACCATGGCAATGGAACATTTTAAAGTTATTGTCTCAGCTATAAACAACAATTTAATCTGCAATATCTCTACAGAAGAACACCCAGCTTATCATATTTCTTTCCAGTCTCAATACCGTGCAATGTTTTATGATATTTTCACCTATATCATCTTTGTGTTGTTACTCGTGACTGTTAGAGATATTAATAACAACATGTGACTCATGTGATCCATGTGAAAGAAACTCTTCATGAAATAAATCAGATCCTAAAATCTCTCCATGAAGATAAGAACACATATTGATCACATGTTTACACTGATTTAAGAGAAACAATAAGAAATATTAATTGAAAGAGAGAATGAGAAACACATGGTGCATGAGTCTCATGTGTTTCTATTTTCATTGAGAGATTTTAGAATCCGATTGATTTCATGAGGGGTTTCTTTCACATGGATCACATGTTTCATATGAGTCACGTGTTGTCATTGATATCTCTAACAGTAACCTTACGCTATCGCCTTATGCAAACTTTGATCTGTCATTGTATCATGCCAATTTGATTTTTTCTGATAACTTCAATAGAAATACATTATCCAACAATAGAAAGATTTAACTTCGTCCCCATCATTATCCTAATCAATCAGCATTCGCATCACCGAATTCTTCAGTAGGCTTTTTATACGTTGTTAAGGCTTTATAATTGAATGATTTATTTATATTAAAATAATTATGTCAGCTACGAAAAACAATCCGGTTTGCTGTAACTCTACAGAAAAAATACCCAACTTATCATATTTATTTCGCATCTCAGTAATGTACAATGTTATATGATATTTCCATAAATATGCATCCAAAAATAGATTTCAAAACACAAGCAATGCACAAGTACCAAACCTGTCCCGAGCAAAACAAGCGAGCCCGAGCAGCCCGGAACAGTCAATTCACTGGTCGCAGGCTCCACCACATAATCTGCACTGCTAACTGCAAGCACGCAAACAAATCTCATTTACCTTCTAAAAGAAATTTCATCAAACACCTTGCATGCTCAAACTTGGCACGAGATTTGGGGTTCCAGTGGAGTACCTGAAGCTTTTGGGGTCAGAGGAGAGAAGGGTCTCGTTGGGGAGCAGCTCGAGTGGAGGAAATTTGGGGATAATTTGGAAAGAGAGTGATGCAGTTTGGGTTTGGGTCTCCATTTTTCAGTGATTTGAGAGATTCCCTTGGATGCAAGAGGAACCACTGCACTTTTTGAGCGCAGAAGTGATTGCTTGCTAGCAATGTAGGGGTTCGAACAGGCCCGGGCCGGCCCACCAGCTCGCACTGACCCGGTCCCAAACCTGCGGGACGGGCCGGCCCGTCAGCTCGCACGGGGCGTGCCCCAAACCCGGGACGTGTGCCTGGCCCGGGGAGCTAACGGCTATTTTAAGAGATTTTTTTTTTTTTTTTTGGTTGTGGGGGGGCGTTGAATTTTTTTTTTTTTTATAAAAACCAGCCAACCATTATATTGGGCTCAGATTATAGCCGTTAGGAGTTTTTGTAATTTTTTTATTTTACAAATCCCCAGTAGATATATTGGTTCAAATTTTATTTTTTAAAAAAATTACATTTTAACTACCTCTTTCCTTCTATAAATACCCATTATTTCCTACTTCATTTCATCACCAAAAAAACATTTAAAATCTTTAAAATCTCTTAAATTCTCAAGTTTTCTCAAGTGATCAAGCTCCCTCAAGTGCTCAAGCTTCCTCAAACTCTCTCAAGTTTGCAAATTCCTTAAGCTCTCTCAAGTTCTTTAACATTCTAGTATTTACATTCTTGTCAATTTTAGTTTAAAAATGGATGCAAGTTCTTCTTCAGCAAGTTGTAGTAATCCTTTTTATAAATATAATCGTGCTTTAGATTTGACTAGTAAAGAATAGTATGATTTGCATTTGCCTTTACCCGACATTCTAATACTTCCATTCACACAAATAGAACACCCTCCACAGATTTTATTGCTTCTCTTGATCCGCCTTCTAATCCATCTTTTATTTTCACTGTCGAAGTAACAACTTCCATGGCAGAGGAAAAAATCTGATGTTTGAAATTTTCTTAAAAAAACTATTAATGGAGTTAGAAAGGTTATATGCAAATTTTGTCCCAATGTTTCTTGTTCATTTTCAAAAAATAGTGAAACTGGCCTACTAAATAGGCATATTAGGGCAAAACACCTACATAATTAACCACGATAAACACAAATTTTCACTTTTAATAGCACACTAAGCACTTTTAGTTATAATCGTCAAAGAGGTAAAACTAATCTAACTAAATATTTAATTCAGGCTGAACAACGTTTTAGTTTTGCTGAAAATGAAGCATTCACAAATTTTATTAGAACTACTTATAATGCTGAATATGATTCGTTCTGCAAAGATACTATTGGGGCGAAAATGATCAGGATTGTTGAAGAAAGGAAATAAATTTAATTGCAACTTATTTTCTATGCCACAAAGAGTTGCATTTACTTCTAATTGCTGGGAAGCTCTTAACGGCTTTCATTACATAGTTGATATTGCACATTTTATTGATTCTGATTAATTTTTTAAAAAAGATTTATTAGTTTTAAAAAAAATTCTTTTCCTCGTAATGGGTCTAATCTCAGTCAGACTATTATGAAAGCTATTAGAGAATTTAGACTTGAATTTAAAAAAATTTCTATTTTAGTTGATAATGCTAGCAATAATATTGTTACAATTGAGCTCTTAAAAACTCATTTTAGACTGATTTTGAATGAAAACATTTTCATATTCGTTGTGTATATCACATTATTAACTTGTGTATACAGGATGGATTAAAATGTATAGATATTTATATTTACATTTTAAAAAATGCTATTTTATTTATTAGAAGATATGGTCTAAAGAGGCAAAACTTTAAACAAATTTATTCAAGCGTAGGCCTATAAATTAAAGTTTTACCTCAGGACATAAGGACTTACTGAAACTCAACATATAATATATTAAAAAAAGCTATTCCCTATCGGGCTGCAATAGATATGTTTTTTTCACAGATTTACCAGATATGTTTATTTATGATGAAGAATGAAAAATTATTGAACTAATTTGTGAATTTCTAAAAAAAAATTTAAAAGATAACAAGATTATTTTTTGGCATTTATTATCCCACAACTAATTTAGCATTTTACGAGTTAACTAAAATTACTGAACTATTTTCTATATATCGAGATGATTATTTGCTTAAAGATATTGTTTATTCTATGAAAGAAAAATTCAATAAGTATTTTAAATATTTTCCTAATAAGATGAGAAAAAATCGCCTACGATAGTTTGATCATGTGGGACATAAACCTAAAGATGCGTCAGTCTGGCGAGTAGAGCGTATTAAATTAGGGGAAGTTAAAAGAGCGCAAGGGAGACCAAAAAAATATGGATGGAAGTAATACGACAAGTTATAGAGGGTACAGGTCTTAGTGAAACATATTGCTTGATAGGAATGAGTGGAAAAAACTGTTCAATGTACCCCATCCGACGTAATTCTCTTTTGTTCATGTAGCCTACCCCAAATACTTGGGACAAATGACTTAGTTGTTGTTGTTGTGTTTTATTTTGCTACTATTATGGATCCTCGAATTAAATTTGAAGGATGTAAATATTTACTTGAAAATTTTAATGGAAAAATGAATTATCGTGATTGTTCCATAGTATGGAAAAGATATTTAGCATTTTATAAATAATATATATGACTTTTTTGTTTCTCCATTTGAAAATAAACAATCATCTCAACCTGCATTTTCATCTAGAGTTAAAAGTTCTTTATTATCTGGTTTATTATATGCATCCAAAAGATCAAAAAAGTCAAACACATTGAATGAGCTTCATTATTTTTTTACTCGTGTTATAACTCATGAGATTGATGCGGACTCAGTATTTGAAAATTTTAGATATTTTGGCTCGGTGAAAATCACAAGAATCAACATATAATGTGATTTCCATCATGCCGCGTGATTTACTATCCCTTCCTGGCTCTACTGTAACTTTAGAATCTACTTTAAGTACAGCTGGACGAGTGCTTACTGATACGAGAAATCGCCCGGCGTCAAAAGCCATCGAGATGAGCATCTGCGAGAAAAAGACTCGATGCAGAGATGAGAAGTCGGAATAAAACAGTAGATGAAATCATTAAAGACTTTTCAGAAGATGAGTGAACAAATGAAGATTTTTTTTAATTTGTATTTGTATGATTGTATCAAAGTATCAATTTATACTTCAATTTCAATTTATATACTACATTTGTAATTTTATCTATTTATCCTTCATTTTTTATATATATTATTCATTTGTATTTGTATCAATTTATCCAATCTATTGGATTGTTAATAAAAAATTACATTTTACAATTTATATCAATTTTGTCCAATTTATGTGATTTTTTAGAATTTTTTAAACTTGTAATTCTTTTTTTATTTTTTTTAAAAACCCGGCCCTGCCTTGTCGGGTCTCCGGCAGGGCTTGGCCACCCTGGAATTGCAGGCGGATCGGGCTTGTCTCGGCCCGGGCTTTGACCCGCCGGTCCCGAGATGGGACTGGCCCGGCCCGACCGTTTCGCTCCCCTAGCAATAGGAACGGGAAGTGAGAGTTTGGTGTGGATGTGGATGAATGGTTGATAATTTTTTCCTATTTAGCGTATGGGCTAGATAATTTTTCTTTTTATTTTAGTGAAAAAGAAATATTATTGCGTTGGGCTGGTGTTGAAATACTATGCTGGACACGAAGGGGTTGTTTGGCTGATGAAAAGCAGAACCATGAAATGTGGTGGGTTTTCAGTGTCTGGTTTTCAGTGTTTTCCGCTCAAATTGCTTCAAATATGCTTTTCACACTGTTCACGCAATTTGCTGAGTTAGAGGTGAGGCCCACTCCATTAGTTTTCGAGGCAAACAAGCAACCCAAGGATAATGCGGTGGGCGCCACATTGTCAGGAGCAAAAATGAAGTTTTCCGTCACTTTCGGGCAAACAAACAGGACCTAAATAGAAACTCACTGATTTGAACACCAGTTTATTGAGTCTTTTCTGAGCCAAGCTCAAGCTCGATTAAACCAACCTATACGAGTCACTAACGAGTTGAGCCTGCGCTGGAGCCAAGCCAAGCCTTATTTGCTCAAACTTGTTCATTAATTTTATCGAGCTTAGATTATTGTCAAGCTTGATTCATTTAAGTTATTGAACGAGCCTGAACGAGCTTTCATCTAGCGATCTCGAGCCGAACCTCGATCTTTCCGAGCCCGTTAGCAGCCCCAACTATGAGCTTTTGCCTCTATGATTAAAGACTTGTTAGTTAGTGTTGGACATGCGGTCTGGGTCCGGCCCATTAGGCCGCAAGCCCAGCCTGACCAAATACAGCCGGAAACTGAACCCTTATGGGCTTCATCCATAGAGGTGTGGCATGTAAAGAGTCTAACCATGTATCACAGCCCAACCTCAGATGCCCACTTCACCTTACAATCTGCAAATGGAGAGAGGCAAAAGCCATTTCCAACAATAAAATCACAAAATAATCATGACCAGCATGCTAACAGTTCTATTTTTTTTTTTTGTTTTTTTTTTTCCCACTCATACGTTTTAAATGAATTTTAGTTAACATAGGTTTTAAATCTTAACTTGTCTATATAAAATAGTTCAGAGAATTAACTGTCATAAATCATATACAGATGGATATCGCGGATAGGAAAACTTTGTCATACATTTTAGTATAAAGTGAGAACTGAACAAATTCAAGAGATTCGTGTAGCCAGCCACAAATTTTTGTTGCGCATTCTTCGTTTTTGTTCTTTGGTTATTATATTATATAAATTACATTTTTTTTGAACAAATGTTGAGATCAAAGGTCAACTCATCTTTATTCCCTTGTATCATTTGTACTTTCACACGAACATCTTAAGGTGTTGGAGGAAGCCAAAACGAATTTAATGAATTAAACATCTTACAATAGCAGCATGAAGCTGTTTGTTGAGACCGGAGAACACAATCTCTAAGTTTATCGGATTTCGCCTATACTTCGAATATGAGATTACACAAGAAAAGCTTTGTGCGGCAGCATTCCACTCGTTACTGGTAATGAGAGACATTTTGTTTTCAACCTAGTCCATCTAATTATATCTAGATTTTTCTGTCATTTTTTGACACAAAAATTGCCCATGTACTTAATAATCATTATTGCTTATTTTGAGGGTGGAAACTTTATAAAAAAATAAATGGATTAAAATTTTTGAAGTTTTGAAATACGTTTTGATATTAGGTGGATTCATGAATATTATTCTGTGTGTGACTGAATAGTATAATATTTCACATCAAAGATGTTGACAATAGTATAAATGTAATTTATTATATTTTAATGATTTGAACATTTTCGCTGTCACAGCAGTTGGTGTAAGCTGGGAATGATTGTAAGCTATCCAGTTTTGAAGTTAATGATATTCAATTACAAAGCAAAGACCAAAATACTCCATTCAAATTGTTTTTGTGAGCATGTATTAGAAAGTAGAGGTTGTATAGCCTCCATAATTTTCTATTCATTTAAATTTTAAAAGTATTGTTTATTTGTTGACCGCCACCCGCAACCCCACTCACATGTTGTTGGTACCGGATATCAACAACACACATCCATGGTGTTAAGTTAACAATTACTTTAGAAATTATATATTGTGTCAAAACAAATTTTTTTTAAAAAAAAATGTGTTCATACACTTACATGTTTAAATTAGTTTTTCCCCTCTCAACTTTCATTTATGCTATTTCTCATAAATTTTCGCTTCTCATCTCCTTCTCAGAGGGCATTGATATTTTTATACTAAATATTCATCTGCCAAGTATATTTTTGCCATTGGAATATTCTACATTAGGGGTCTGTTTGGTTGTCGTAACTGGCCGTAATTCGTAGTTGTAATTGGTAAAGTCTTTTACAATTGTAAATGAGTTATATGTATGTAAATTTTACGGTGTTTGGTTGATAATATAAAATTGTAAAGTGGAAAAGTGTATTGTACTTTACGGTGTTTGGTTGTCGTAATGTATAAGTTGTAAGTGAAAAAGTAGACCAGAAAATTAACTATTTGGTGATTTTAAAAGTTTTAATACTGCAAATAAATATTAAAAAAGTTAAATATTAAAAAATTTTAATATTAATATAAAAAAATATTACAAATTTGTATGACCACAAAATTAACTGTAACTGGGCTGTAAGTGAGTGGTAACTGGGTTGCAAGTCAGTGTTAGTTGAGTTACGTAAGTCTTTTATAAATTACGGTCCAAACAAACGCCGTAATTGTAACTGGGTAGTAAGTCATTTACGAATTACGGAGTTTTACGCGAAACAAACGGCCCCTAGATGTGTTATTATGAGCCATGAAGTTTACCAAATGTGACCTGACTCCAGTTTGGATTTTGTCCTTATCTTGGAGTTGAAGTTTGGATTTTATCCTTATCTTGGAGTTGGTTGACTCTGAGTTTGTAGCCCCCCGTACTCGGGATACATACCCAGATGCGTGTCCCAAATTTTTTCAATTTTCTTCCAGTATTTGCTTTTAGGTTGTGATTGCTTATATTATTGAGTATCAGATCTGAATTCTCACACCTAGAGTCAGCCCTGACTCGGACCGGGAACCAGGTACCAACTTGTAACCTGATTTGACCTTTCTGGTAGTCTGATTTGACCGATTTCAGTTTCAGACACTGTTTTCTAATATTTTAGATTTTTCATGATTTTCTGAAATTTTCTAGAATTTTTCTGCAAAATCTCCAAAACCGGTGTTGGTCGACATCGCTGACTGATTACCGGATTTTTTAGTTTTCAAACAGGATTAAATTTTCAAAAACAGTTTTCATGTTACTTTTTAGAATTTCATTTTCTATCTAAAAACATTTTTTGAAATTTTTCTAAATTTATCAAAATTTGACCGATTCTGATGTCGGTCGTTATCGCTGGAAGATTTCAAGATTTTTAATTTGAAAACTATATTGAATTTCTCGAATCTGATTTCATCAAGTATCTTAAAATAATATTTAACATTTTTGAGAATTTTTTGGAACGATTCTAAAACAGTCGAATTTTTGCCCTATTAAAATAATAATATTATTTATTGACAATTTCTTTTCTTTCTTTTTCCTTCTCTATTCCCCTACTTTGTACTTTCAGAAATTATAATAAATAAATTAGTTAATAATAAAAAAATTATACTATTTTATTTTCTTTTTTCTTATTTTTTTTCCTTTTCTTTAAATTTTCTTTCTTTTTCTTTCTTTACTTTCTCCCCCCTTTGACTTTCCCCCCATACCTGCGCCTCCTCCACAGCCGACTACAGCAGCAGCCAAAGCATGATGGGCTGCTGCTGCAGCCCCTCTCCTCCCCCCCATTCCCTCATTCATCATTTCTTTTTTTCTTTCCTTCTCTATTAAATCACCATCTTCCTTTTTCCTTTTCATTTCATTGAATCTAAACTCCTTCAACTAAACAAACCCACTCCTTCTTCTCCATGGCCGCCGCCTCCACCATCACCACCACCGCCGCCGGCCGCCCCTAAGCCGGCCACCCACTCCCCCACAACCCCTCTCCACTCCACCTCCATCAACCACCAACCACCACCAATTTCACCATAACCCATCACCACCACCTCCCTTCCTCCTCCAAAATTCACCACCACCTCCACCAATTACACCACTCTAACCACCCCATCATCACCTCCTCCTCCTCCTCTAACTCCCTAACACCACCAATCACCACCACCGCCACCATATCCACCACCACCCCCAACTACCACCACCACCTCCAACAACAACAACACCAACCAAACAACACCAACTCCACCTCCCTCCTCCCCCCAGGCCCGCACGTCGCTTCCCCTCCCCCGGCGGCACCGCCGCCTGGCCGCCGGCGGTGGCCGGCCAGCCCCTCACCTCCATTTTTTTCTTTCTTTCTTTCTTTCCTTCTTCTTTCTTTCTTTCTTTCTGTTCATTTCTTTTCCCTAAATAATACTCACTTTTCCTACATTCCCTAAATACCCCCCACCTCATTCCCAAATTACCTCCCTATATTTACAACCCTACCCCTCCCCTTTTAATTCCTATTCTTTTCTAAAAATACCCTATTTTTTCTCTCTTTCTCTCTCTCCTTCCTACAACTTTCTTTCTCCTCTCTCTCTCCTCTCTCACTCCCTCTCCAATATTTATATATATATATTTATATTTATATATTTTAATATATAACTATGGGCTTGTGGCTTGCTCGTACGGTTCGCGGATTTCTTGGACTTTTCTCGGTATTTTCATTCCGGTGATAGGCGAGTACATTTCTTGTTTTATTACCATCATTTCATGTCTAATAATTATTAACTGGCTTTTAATATATGGTGTCTCTTTATGCAAGTTAGTATATGTCATATAAATGATTATCATGCTTTATAAATAGCTTTCGGCCATTATTATACTTTGTCGAACCGGTATTATATTGGGTATGTCTAGATCTGCTCCCGCTTTACTCGGCTTCGCATAGCTAATTTAAAAGATAAATTTATTATTATTATAAAAATGATTATGAAGAGTTTGAAATGTTAATGCCGTTCTTTAGTACCATGTTACGTGACCTGTTGATACCTAGTATTTGATGTTGCGACTCTCACCAATATATTAGTTACCTGACCCTGATATGTATACACCGGTACTTGTCATGCTATACTTATTATTTGATATCTGGTACTGGTACTTACCATGCTATGCTTATTACTTGATATTTGATGCCGGTACTTATCATGCTATATTTATTATTAATATCTGATACCGGTACTTACCATGATATACTTATTATTTGATATCTGATACCGGTACTTGCCATGCTATACTTATTATTTGATATCTTATACTGGTACTTGCCATGCTATACTTATTACTTGATATCTGACACCGATACTTGCCATACTATACTTATCGCCTGCTATCTGACACCTGATATAATAACACTTGACACTTGACATGCTATCACCCGGTACTGGTACACTTAACCTGATATTGTGGCACCTGTATTATATTACATATTCATGACTATTACTTTTACGGGGACTTGGTATGATTATTATACTGTTACCAGATATTTGGTACTCCTGAACTCCTGAGCTCCTGTACTCCTGAACTCCTGTTTCCTGAACCCCTGAAAAAGGGTGACTCCTGATATTATACTCCTGTTAATTCCTGTAGTTGGATAATCATAGTTATACTATATACGCTTGTGGATATTATCTTTGGGCAATTCATATAGTATAATAAAAGTACTCAACTTACATTGGGGTGGGGAAACTGATGGAAATCGGTATGATGTCATATTTATAATGGTGATATTTCTGAAGTTCGTGTAAGGCGCGTAATGATAAGTCCCCAGAAGCAGTAGGCTGAATCTGAAGTGTCGTGTGGGGCGCGTAATGATAAGTCCCCGGAAGCAGTAGCCTGTACTCCTGAGCTAGTCCCGGGCAGAGACGGGACCCACTATAAATATGAGCCATCAGATTTATTAGTTTCCAAATAATAACTCATCTTATTCATAAGTGGATGTATGTGTGCCGGTAGCACATACAAAAGCATATGGATCGGATAAATAACATAAAACAATCAAACAGTAATAATGTTAGGAACGTGCGATATTTGGTCCCTCCTTTATTCAGGTCCTGGTACTCACATATCAGACCCAGGTAAGTTCTACAGAGTGCGAACTCTAGTATGGACTATCGATGATGTGAAGCGCTGATAGGGAGGCAATTGAAATATCAACGGTACTGATTATTATTATTGGATAAATTAAAATGCTATACCTCTATATTTCAGCTATAATGTTATGTTCTGAGTTGACACCCTGCCTTATGACATATGATATATGTGGCACAATGATTACTACTGACACACTATAGTTCTATTACTCTTAAGGCAACTCAAGTTGTATAAACTCAGATGATGACGACATGAGATATATGGTATATAAATGAGGGTTTCCTTATTTGGATTATCCCCTTGACGTATCTGTCCTGTGAATCTATAATCTGAGCTCGTACAACTAGTTTTGTCCATACTTATATTTTTCGCATGTTTAACTTATTTACCGCGTGTTTATATGTACCTATGCCCTTCATACCGCCTTCTATACATGTTTTCAATTTCAGATTCATCAGCATACATGATTTACTGTCGTTCTTTTAATTTCTCTTACGTTATTTGTTATTACTTGTACCTGCATACTTGGACCACGTCACTTGATTATGTATACGTGTACCTGTTATGCACGCCATTTGGCTTTATATATGTACTCGCAGGGTTGCGTCTGACAACCCCAGATTCTCATGTCTAGATCCCAGAGACCGGACCTTGGTGGCCTTACTGTAGCAGATCAGAGTGCGCAGCGGATCCTTCCGTGACGATCGGAGTGCAGCAGAAGTTTAGATTATCGCTGCAGCTCTTCTTCCCAGTTCCTCTCCTATTTGGTTCTCGAAATCCCTCTTGCTGCTCGTGAGCACCTCTCAACTTTTGTATATCTCTCGCATTATGTACTCTTATATTTTCTAGTGATGTAATATTCCTGTAATATTGTATCGATTTCTGTGATAACCATGTACTTATACTATTCTGTCGGAATGTATATTACCACTGTGCTTCTGCCTCTGATTCTTGCATGTACTGAAGCTTAGCGTATATACGTGAGTATTTTCGACCTGCGTATATACGTCGCAGTGACGTCTCCGTAACCGCCGGATTGGGGCGTCACAGAGTTCAAACTCCTCATTCATATTCTATATTAGGTTAGGAGCAGATAAAACTGTTAAAGAGTAGTATTAGGATTAAGATTATATATAATACGAATTGTATAAAATTTAGAGTAGAGGTTTTCTTATCATGTAGTTATATGGCTATATATTTGAGCATTGCTCTCATCAATAATATACACAATTCAGTTTCTTCTTCAATTGATTTAACATGATATTAGAGACTATCAAAAAAAATTGGTGGTGATCGATGTTAATACACCATCTTCGAGACTTCACTCGGCCACACTCATATACTACGTGCCCAGCATTGGAAATTTTTAGTGTCGGGCCACCTTTCTGCTTTGTATTTTATCAAAATTTTCTCTCTTGTTAAAAATTTTCTACTTTCTTGTTGCCACGACATCTTCATCTTCAACTTTAACAAGTTCGGCTTCATTGGCAGCGGATGATCACCAATACCACAAAGTCAGTGGTCATCTTCTCCCATCTGATTGGTTTTCTCTTTTACTACCTAGTTTGAAGATCTCTCAAATCCTTCTCTTTTACTGAGTTTGGTGATCTCTTAAAACCCGTTTATCTCCATTCTCTCCTACTAATCTTCTTTTCTATCGACGGATTTCGTACCACTTCAATGTCCATGAAGCTTCAAGTGAGAGAGACACCATAATTTTTTGGAGTATACTCTAACTAATCTAAAGAGACTTACATGGTCAATGTCCGCCTCGCTTCAAGCGAAAGAGACCACATGGGCTTTTGAGTTTGCCCTGATTATTCTAAAGAGACTTGCAGGTTCAACGTTTGCCTCACTTCAAGCGAAAGAGATATCATGGATTTTTGGAGTCCATCCTGACTAAGGCTGCTACAAATACCCATACCCGGACTCGATCCAGACCAGTTCGAATGCATACAATACCCACTTAAGAGTGGGTATATATTAGGTCTAAAAGTTAGACCAGTTCGTAAAATCAGGTAGGTATGGGTACCATTAATGTGGCCCGACCCGAACTGGAATCGCCCCGTTTAGTTATTGGGCAGGGATGTGTAATGCCTAAATTATCCAATCCAGGCCCGGACCCGCTAAAATACCCATTACTTAATAAATAGTTAAATAAGTATACTAGTAATACTAAATAGGTTGTCAATATGTTTAAGTTTATCTAAGTACTAGCATGCTTGAATTTTTAGCTTTTTATTTGGATTTGATGCATCAAGGATCTGCATTGCGTCCATTTTTTTTTTTGCCATAGTGATTGATGGACTTATTAGAGTTATTCAAGATGAGATACCGTAGTATATGCTATTTGCTGATGATATTGTTCTAGTCGATGAGACGAGAGTTGGAGTAAATGCCAAATTGAAGCTACAAAAGTAAATTCTAGAATCTCGAAGTTTTAAATTAAGTAGGGCCAAAACAGAGTATATAGAGTGCAAATTTAGTAAACAAAGGACCCGAGATTATAGTATTGTGACACTAGAAAGATAAGGTATACTGATGAGCAGTCATTTTAAGTATTTGGATTCTATTATCTAAAATGATGAAGAGATCAATAGTGATGTCAAGCATAAGATTCAAGCAAGCTAGTTAAAATGGAGGAGCTTAACAGGAGTTTTATGCGATCGTAACATTCCGTTATGGCTGAAGGAAAAATTTTATTAGACTATCATTAGGCCAGTTTAGTTATATGACACGAAATGTTAGGCTATAAAGAAATATCATGCCTAGAAGATGAGTGTAGTAGAGATGCGCATGCGTCATTGAATGTGTGGTAACACAGAAGAGATAAAGTAAGAAATGAGAATATTCTTATTAAGATAGGTGTAGCCCCTATAGAAGAGAAGATGAGAGAAAATCGATCACGATGGTTGGTCATGTGCGACGTCGACTACAGATGCACTAATCCAACAAGTAGAGCTTATCAACTTAGGAAAAGAAAAAAGCGAAGGGGAGACCGAAGAAAATATGGATGAAAGTGATACGACAAGATATAGATGCTAAAAGTTTTAATGAAAGCATATTTCTCAGTAAGAATGAGTGAAGAGAGTTGATCCATGTGCCCGATCCGGTGTAGTTCTTTTTTTGGTTCATGTAGCCTAACCCAAATACTTGGAATAACTAGCTTATTAGTTGTTGTTGTTGTTGTTTGGATTTTAATTTTGAAGTTTATATTAGGAGTTTCTTTCGGTTTTATGTTTATATATTTTTTTTCTGGTCGAAGTTTATGTTTATGGTTTTTTTTTTTTTGTTTGAAGTTTATATTTATGCTGCCATTTTAGACATGTTCTTATTTGTTATCAATTAATTAAACTTGTATTAGTTTCTTTTAATTTATGTCTATATTGTCATTTTAGACATGAAGTTTTTCTAAACATTCAATTTTTTAGTGTGCAATTACTTGTTTGTTATCCATTTGATTTTTGTAATGATTTAATTGTTGGGTATCCTGCTTAACAAGAATCAATCTGACAACTAATCAAGATCACTGAGATATCAACAATCTAATTGGTCAGGTCGGCAAATATCAGGTGGGAGGTTTTCCGTTCAATAGAACGTTCCTTAATTTAAGAACCACCTTTCAATTTCCTTCCTTGGTTTAAGCACCAATTAGACTGAATCCAAGTCAGTCTCGATATACTGTAAAGTATATCCCCTGTATAAAGGACTTAATCCACTTATACAGTATCACTTAGACTGAATCTAAGTCAATCTCGATATACTGTAAAGTATATCCCCTGTATAAAAGGACTTAATCCACTTATACAGTATTTGAAGTGAGGTACGCTTAGAGCGAATCTCCTTAAGACAATTACGTCCCCCGCACCGGTGCTAACGGGATAATGGACGCTGGTCTCCCAAGATACAACACTCTTTCACGGTATTTGGATAGCACTACCAAATCACCGTACGGTCGAACCTTAGTCAACCAGTACCTTCACAGGATCTTTGAAGCAGCGGTACAAGGACAAATTTCAAACGAATATTTGCCTTTACTCTTCTGGAGGAGCACCCACTGTTGAGGACGATGGAAGGTAGAAGAATATCTTTCTTCAGAAGTACCAGATTCAGACAACAATTCTTATAAAAGAATATGTTGAATTTTCTGATTCCTCTTTCAGAACAATTTTGCAGAATCTCCGTCGGAAGTCACTTCGGAAACTGAGTTACTGATTTCCCACTTCCCTTTTGGAAGTCACTTCACTTCAGAACTCTACTTCCTAATTCAAACCGCAAAACTTAATTTGCTGTTGTAGTTGTGTGTTTTACAATTGAGAATTGGAGCCCTTTATATAGCCTTCCAGGAGTGCCCAACAGGTTCGAACCCAAACCAAAGGTCGCACCCTTTCGACCCAGCAGTCGTGTCTGTTGGCTGCCCAAAAGATGCACCCAACAGTCACAACTGTTGGCAGTCCAACAGTTGCAACTGTTGGTATTCCAACAGTCTTGGAGCGGGTTGGTTCGGATCCGGATACCCATACCCGCAGACCCGATTCAAAAAGAACCAGGCCGGGTAGGGAACCCGAACCCGGACCCGGACCCGGCACCGGCGCCGGCGCCGGCGCCGGCACCGGCCGGCCGGCCGCCGCGCGCGCGCATGTGCGGGCATAGATCCCTCCCAATCGCGCGCGAAAACTCTAAGTACCCAAAGAGCACGCCCTTTGTTCTCAATTTTCTTTATTTATACACCACAAACTTCCATCCCACGGTCAATGTGGGACTAAATGCTTTAAGCTACCTTTAGTCCCGTTTTGGCTTTGAATTAGGCAATCTTTGGACTTGAATATCTCATTCATTCGAAGTCGGAATTGAACATGTGAATATACCACGTTCATCACAAATGGAAGGAGAACACACTCCAACCATCATCCGGTTGATTCGATCAACGAATCTCGCCATAATTCAACTCGAAGATTCACCTTTATATTCTTCAATTCCAACAATCCCCCACAATGAATGGAGATTCAAGGAAATGACACACAATGAGACTGACTCTATTGTGAAAGGTACTTGAGAAAAGAAACTGCATAAGGATAGGTGAACTAGGTCTTGAACCTTCCATAGCGAAAGCTTTATCGGACTTACTGGCTAATCAGTGAACTAGGTCTTGAACTGTTAGCCGTTAGTGTAAGCCAAGTCAACAAGCTTCACACAGTGACTTTCCAAATCAACTTTGGTTCTCTGTTGTGTCCGTTTTGGCCCTGGACATTCTTGATTTCAGAGAGTATCTTTAGGGAATAACAGCCTCCATAGAGATTCCCAAAGAGCCGACCCAACTCTATACTCACATAGGTGATGGACCTATTAAGAGTAGTCTACTCTACTCCACTTGTTTAGTAACAAGATATAGGCATCATTAAAAGCGTTAAGCTTATCCTTAACCCACTTGTAGAAAAGCACTTATGTGCACCTTAGGAATGGATTGGAGTCAAGCTCCCAAGTGCTTACTTGCTGAGTCAATCATAACTAGTTTTTCCTCTTGAACTTAGTCCGTGGGATCTCCAGTCGCTAAGTGAGGTTTCCATTAAGCTGACTCGGTAAGGTTAGGCTTTTAGACCCATTCCCCTCGATGCGCAGTTTATACGCTCTCCACTTAAACCTTTAGTAAGCGGATCCGCTAAATTATTCTTTGACGATACAAAGTCAATAGAGATAATTCCATTTGAGAGCAACTGCTTCACGGTATTATGTCTACGACGAATATGTCTAGACTTACCGTTGTATATCACATTTTGTGCCCTAGATATAGCTGCTTGATTGTCGCAGTGTATACATATAGCGGGCACTGGCTTTTGCCATAACGGTATATCTTCTAAGAATTGTCGAAGCCATTCTGCTTCTTCTCCAGCCTTATCTAAGGCTATGAATTTCGATTCCATAGTGGAACGGGCAATACATGTTTGCTTAGAAGATTTCCATGATACCGCTGCTCCTGCTAGAGTAAATACGTATCCGCTAGTTGATTTTGATTCCTCAGAATCTGCAATCCAATTAGCATCACTGTATCCTTCCAGTACAGGAGGATACTTTACATATCTCAAGGCATATTCCTTGGTATGTGATACGTAACCCAATACTCGTAGTAGAGCGGTCCAGTGTAGATCACTAGGATTGCTAGTGTATCTACTTAACTTGCTTACAGCGTAAGCAATATCGGGTCTAGTGCAATTCATCAAATACATTAGACTTCCGATAACCTGCGAATACTCCAACTGGCGTATCCCAGTTCCTGTATTCTTATGAAGGTGGACGTGTGGGAGAAAAGGATTTGTATTCTCCTTTATCCCATGATCCTTGAATCTTTCTATCATCTTATCCACGTAGTGAGATTGAGATAGACTGATTCCATCTGGTGTTCTAGTAATTTTAATTCCTAAAATTACATCAGCAACCCCTAGATCCTTCATATCAAAATTGTTGGATAACATTCGTTTAGTGGACTTAATAATCTCAATATTAGTCCCAAGTATCAACATGTCGTCTACATAAAGACAAACAATGATACATGCGTTTCCAACTGTTTTCGTGTAAACACACTTATCACATTCATTGATAGTGAATCCATCTTTGATCATGACACTATCAAATTTCTCATGCCATTGTTTAGGAGCCTGCTTTAAACCATATAAGGATTTTACCAATTTACACACCTTGTGTTCTTGGCCCTTGACTTTAAATCCTTCAGGTTGCTCCATATATATCTCTTCACTTAATTCACCATTTAAGAATGCAGTCTTGACATCCATTTGATGGATATCTAAGTTGTGCAATACTGCAATCGCAATCAACATCCGTATGGACGTTATTCTTGTTACTGGTGAATAAGTATCGAAGTAGTCAAGTCCTTCTTTTTGTCGATAACCCTTGGCTACTAATCTAGCCTTGTACTTATCGATAGATCCATCGGGTTTTAATTTTCGTTTGAAAATTCACTTACACCCAATTGGTTTACTTCCAGGAGGCAAGTTTACCAATTCCCAAGTATGATTACTTAGTATGAATTCTATTTCGCTATTTATAGCTTCTTTTCACATTTGTGCTTCTGGGTTTGACATAGCCTCTTTAAATGTTTGAGGCTCGCTCTCAATAGCGTATGCTATGAAATCTGGACCAAAAGATTTTGAGATTCTAGATCTCTGACTTCTTCTTGGTTCAATTTCCGCATTTACAATTGGTTCCTCGGGGCTTTCGTCCCTGAACGCCATCTCGTGTGTTCTTTTCCCAGAAGTCTTATCTGCTTCCCGTTTGTACGGAAAGATATCTTCAAAGAACACAGCATCTCGAGATTCGATAATCATGTTTACATGAATATCAGGTATTTCTGATTTATGAACCAGAAATCTGTAGGCACTGCTATTCAAGGCATAGCCTATGAATATGCAGTCCATAGTTTTTGCTCCCAACTTAGTCTTTTTGGGTAATGGTGCCAGCACCTTTGCAAGGCACCCCCACATTTTGAGGTAATGGTAGGAAGGTGTCCTTCCATGCCATAACTCGAATGGTATTAGACCAAGTTTCTTGTGGGGTACTCTATTTAGAATATGATTTGCAGTTAATAGAGCTTCCCCCCACAAGTTCTGCGGAGCTCCAGAACTTACGAGCATGGAATTAACCATCTCCTTCAAAGTTCTGTTCTTCCGTTCAGCAATTCCATTTTGCTGAGGAGTGTATGGTGCTGTAGTTTGATGTATTATACCGAAACTAGCACATAACTCACTAAAATCATTTGATTCATATTCTCCGCCTCTATCGGATTTTAGAATCTTGATTTTCTTGTTGAGTTGATTCTCAACTTCGGCTTTATATGTTGTAAACATATTTATTGCCTCATCCTTACTGTTCAAAAGATACACATAACAGTATCTTGTACAGTCATCAATATAAGTAATGAAATACTTTTTACCGCCTCTAGTTGGCATAAACTTCAAGTCACATAGATCACTATGAATTAACCCTAAGGTTCTGTATTTCGATCTATTGAGTGAAATGAATTTTTAGCCAACTTGGCCTCAACACAAACCTCACACTTGCGAATTTCTTTCAAGTTGAGTTTAGGAATATATCCCAGATTAGACAAGTTTTTCAAAGACTTGTAATTTACATGCCCTAATCTAGCATGCCACAAAATAGGAGACTCAAGCAAATAAACAGAAGATTTTCCTTTTATTAGCTTTGGGTACAAATACACGGACTTTTTATCAACCACTGCAACATTGGCTTTAAAAAGTCCATCAACAAGATAACCCTTTCCCACATACATCCCTCCCTTAGTAAGTACAAATTTGTCGGATTCAAAGACTATTATAAATCCTTTCTTACTAAGCTTCTCCACGATGGTTGCAACCTGAAAAGTTTCAGGAAGAATCATACCTTCGGCCTCTATCTCGTTCAAGATAAGTTGGAACTCTTGCACCTGACTGATGACAGTCTTGCTATCCACCATTTTGTACTCCAGAAATCGTCCAACGACAAACTTCTTGGTACCAGCATCTTCAGTCTTGTATTTCTTGTCAAGACTGGCCCATAATTTCTTTGCCGTAGTGATTGGACTGTAGACGTTATAAAGAGAGTCATCCAGTCCATTAAGAACATAATTTCGGCAAAGGAAATCACCTTGTGTCCAAGCATCGACTGCAAGGACTGAGTCCCGATCAGTTCCGGGTTCTGGTGGATCCTCCTGCAGGAATTTGGCCAGATGTAGTGTAACGCCCCGATCCCGGCTGATACGGGGACGTCACTGCGACGTATATACGCAGGTCAGGAAATGCCCCCACGTATATACGCTAAGCATCAGTACAGACAAGAATCAGAGTACGGAAGCAAATGGTGCATTATACATTCCAACACATATATACAATTACAGAGTTATCACCAGAAGTGATCCAATATTACAATAATATTATATCACTGATGCGCAAATGCGAGAGTACAAAGGATATACATATATGAACGGTACAAAAGGGAGCTCACATACAGGTATACAAGGAAAAGTACAAGAGTAAATAGAAAAAAGGGCACTCACGAGTTTGCTAAAAGGAAACTCGGGAGGCACACAGGGGGTCTGGAAGGATGGAGCTCTGGACGGTCGGCTGGAGATCCACGCTACCGCTGCGCCACTCTGATCAGCAAGGGGGAGAATCTACACGCTCCAAGCTCCGTGACCTGGACATGAGAATCCAGGGGAGTCAGTGAAACTCCCCAGGCGAGTGGTGAAGCAAAACCAAGTGGCGAGCAAGGGTGAGTACATGTCATGTAAAGCCAAGGACAAACAATCTGATTGTATGGCTTCAGATTACGGTTCCATGAGACTAGTACATCGAAGGAATAATCCAAACAAGGAAACCCTCATCTATATACCTTTATCTCATGTCACCATAACCCAAGCCCATTCAACCCGACTGTTCTCAGGCATGATAAGATAATGAACAAGAGGCAAGTGAATACAATGGATAAAGCAGAATATGAGCAGATAATACGATAATACTCATAAAACCGGAAATCCGAAGTAAAATCCCGGACAAGCAAATATAGTAAGGCACAACACAGATTCATAGCCGTTTAAGTTGCAGGCTTTAGTATGCGTCCCATTCCACATACCTCCACGTACAACTTAAAGAGCCGGTTATTATGACACTTTATTATTACTCGTCTTACCCTGATATCTAGCTATGTGAACTAGCGTCCCAACGCACATAGATCCATATCCGAGTAAAACAAGGTTGTTATTGGAAACTAGCGGGGGTATCAACGAACTATGTTTACAGTGGGTCCCGTACATGCCCGGGACCACGGTCCAGGATTGTTCCGTTGCATGGAAACGGAAACCAGCCGCAAGGCTAACAGGAGGGACTTATGTATGCCCTTATCATGATGGTACCAGTAATTAGGGAGCCAGCTCTCCCCTCGGTCCCCTGGAGGCCCACAGGTCAGACCGGAACATGTAGTTGCACAACATTCCTAAAAGCCACTGTAAACACGAACACATATTGATATCCGCATGTTTCCCCCGTCCCAATACAAGTTGGTCCTTTTTAGGATTCATTAGTTTAATTATCACTTTACGGGAATAACAGGAAATGGACATGATCAGGAGAATCAGGAGTACATACGTACTATATAGTCAGGTCACTGCATGTAAAGCAGGAAAACAAGTCACTGATCATGATACAGGATAATAAGGTAAGGTTCCCGTAAAGGTGATAATCACAAGTCAAGTATATCATGCTGGGTGTCAAGTGATAGCATGACAGGGTGATGATATTTAGTAAACAACCAAGCATATCAAAGGATTGATAATAGTCAGGTTAAGTCATGGCATAACAAAAGGGTCTTGCCAAGTAGTGGCATGCCAGGTGGTCAGGTGATAACACACTAGATGGTCAGGTGATATACATGTGTTAAATAAAAGCATGCAACTGACTAGTCTGAGGTAATAGTATGGCAAGGTAACATGGAAGTAACTCAAAGTCCAACGACCACGAAGGGTCGGCCACGCATGGTATATGATGAAGAAACAAGCATATCATAAGCATGGTACAAGCACAAGATGAAGCTACCATAATACAAGCAATTGTAGTGCAATACATGAATATGGAAATAAGAAGCGAAATACTTATCGACCCGACGAAACGGGAAACTCAAATAGAGAAGAGCGAGACTACTCGCCTAAACCACCAATATGCCAAAAGATCCAAAATCCACGGAAGCTCGAGATGCGCCACAAAACCTGATATAAATATGTAGAGAGAAGAGGAGAGAGAAGGAGAGAAGGTAAGATGATGTTTGCCAAGTGACAAGTCAAGTGATACTAAGATATGATATAAGTCTAGAGGGTAATGTTCATATTCAAGAAAGAAATCAACTATGACAAACAGCTAAAGTTAGTCGACTAGGTGGAATGGTTAGTCGACTAATAGGGGTCTTAAGTCGACTAACAGTCTGGATTAGTCGACTAAAACTGGGTTCCAGAGAGTTGATATTCTGATTCAGGAAAAGTTAGTCGACTAGGTGGAAAGAGTAGTCGACTAACAGACATCTCAAGTCGACTAACAGTCATGTCAAGTCGACTAATACTGAGTAACAGAGAGTTGGGTTTCTGATTCAGGAAAGGTTAGTCGACTAGGGTCAAGGGTGTAGTCGACTAAGGGTCTCTAGTCGACTGGTAATTTGGTCTAGTCGACTAAAACTGTGTTTCCAGAAAGGTTACGTTTCAACTAAGGGTTTCTATTCGACTAATCTATAGGTCAAGTTGACTAATCGTCTGGAAATAGCATACAGAACAGATTTCTATGGTTGTGTGTTTGATAATCAAATGGCATGATTTGAAGACCTAAGTATACATGATATGAAAATACAAGTATCCTAAGAATTATCCAAGGCTTGGTGAAGAAGAACACTTACCTAAAAGAAGTACAAGGTGATGGAGTGATGGTGGTAGTGATGGAAGTTGATGATGAAGAAGAAAGTGGAGGTTGGAGGTTTTGTTGGTGGTGTTGGTGAGAAGAAGTGGTGGCCGGAGATCGGGGGTCTCTCGCCGGAGTCGGGGTGGCCGGAGGCGCCGGTGGAGGTGGTGGTTGTGGTGGAGATGAAGGGGGAGATGGAGGTTAGGGCTTTGGTTCTTGGTGAAGAGAAAATGAAAAAGGAAGTGAAATGTAAAGGAAAAGTATTTATAGGCTTTGGATTTTATGAAGGAGATGCAAATAAATAAAAGAGAGGGGGTTTTTGCAAATAGGGGAGGATGGGATGAGTGTCCTTCTCTTGGCCACTTGGCCGGCCATGGGAGAGAGAGAGAAAGAGGGATATTAATGAGGGAGTTGGTGGAAGAAGAAAAGAAATTTTGGGATTTTGGAAAATAGGAAAAGCCTTTGGCTTGTGGAGGAAGGAAGAGAATTAAAGGTAAAGGAAAAAAGGAAAAGAAATTAGAAAGGAGAAGATATTTCTTTTGGAAGAGAAAATGAAAATAATGAAAGTGGCGGATTCCCGGGATCAAGTGGCGGATGCGGAAATCTTCCAGGAAAATACCGGAATCGTCCGAAATTCAAGTATCTCAGAACGACCCGAAATAATTATCAAAAATCAAGAATATAATATTAAGTATCATAGTGAAATCCGTTTTAAGAAATACTTTATAGTTTTAAAACTAAAAATCCCGGAACCAGCTAGCTACCGACTCCGGTGGAATTTTCATAAATTCATAAAATCCTCAGAAAAAGTATTTGAATAAGAAATAAGATTCTAAGAAATAAAGTCTAAAGGACCATCTAGAAATTCCTAGCTGTTTGTGAAATAAAAATCCTGGAATCGATCAGCGGCACTGGTCGACACCGGTTTTGAAGATTTTCATTAAATTCAGGAAAATTCCAGAAAATCATATAAAATATATAATATTGGAAAATGATATTTGAAACAGAAATCGGTCAAATCAGAATACCGGAAAGACCAAATCGAGTAATACATTAGGATCGGGTCTTCGGTTCAGACTAGGGCTGACTCCGAGTACACGAATCCAAATTCAAGACAAAACAATCATATAAGGAATTCATAATACAGAATAAATACAGGAAGTAAATCGAAAAATACGATCGAAAATCTGAATACGCAACTAAGTACGTATTCTGGGAACGGGGTATTACAATCCACCCACCTTACAAAAAATTGCGTCCTCGCAATTTCGATAAGGGGTAAATTGAATACAAAGGGGACAAAGGTGGAATTTATACCGGTTAAGATATGAAGCACTAGAGGTAGGGCTCTCAAGTCGACTGAACAATAATCATCCTCCGCACTTCCGGCTGTATAAATCTTCGAATAATGCTGAATAATACTGCTGATGTCGTGGCTGTGCAATAAATGAGCCAGAATACCGAAGATAAAGAAAACCCTGATAGTCCTGAGCATAATAAAGAAGGCCGATAATTAAGAATCCCGAATACCAGGCACCAATCACCTTGAACGATATAGTAGAGAATGTAGAATATCCGTAGAGAATTCCGACTGCTGTCTTCTGAAAGATAGCCAGATCAAGATCGATCTGGAGAATACCAAGCTTCATAGAGTTGGCCGAAGAGATCACATAATAACTTCATTCAGAACCAACCACTACCTCTCTAGTCTAATCATATCTTAAGATAGTATAAGGCTTCATAAAACCAAAACAGGGAAAGAATAGGAGAAATTAGGAATCAAAGGAAAGATAGTCAAGAATAGATAACTCTGCACTTGTAGTTGGAATGTATAACCAAGACTCATGTATTCCAGTTGCAAATTTCATTACCATTAATTTGCCCTCTGGACGTACTGAGGAAGTTAGAGCCTAAGCTCTGATACCAACCTGTAACGCCCCGATCCCGGCTGATACGGGGACGTCACTGCGACGTATATACGCAGGTCAGGAAATGCCCCCACGTATATACGCTAAGCATCAGTACAGACAAGAATCAGAGTACAGAAGCAAATGGTGCATTATACATTCCAACACATATATACAATTACAGAGTTATCACCAGAAGTGATCCAATATTACAATAATATTATATCACTGATGCGCAAATGCGAGAGTACAAAGGATATACATATATGAACGGTACAAACGGGAGCTCACATACAGGTATACAAGGAAAAGTACAAGAGTAAATAGAAAAAAGGGCACTCACGAGTTTGCTAAAAGGAAACTCGGGAGGCACACAGGGGGTCTGGAAGGATGGAGCTCTGGACGGTCGGCTGGAGATCCACGCTACCGCTGCGCCACTCTGATCAGCAAGGGGGAGAATCTACACGCTCCAAGCTCCGTGACCTGGACATGAGAATCCAGGGGAGTCAGTGAAACTCCCCAGGCGAGTGGTGAAGCAAAACCAAGTGGCGAGCAAGGGTGAGTACATGTCATGTAAAGCCAAGGACAAGCAATCTGATTGTATGGCTTCAGATTACGGTTCCATGAGACTAGTACATCGAAGGAATAATCCAAATAAGGAAACCCTCATCTATATACCTTTATCTCATGTCACCATAACCCAAGCCCATTCAACCCGACTGTTCTCAGGCATGATAAGATAATGAACAAGAGGCAAGTGAATACAATGGATAAAGCAGAATATGAGCAGATAATACGATAATACTCATAAAACCGGAAATCCGAAGTAAAATCCCGGACAAGCAAATATAGTAAGGCACAACACAGATTCATAGCCGTTTAAGTTGCAGGCTTTAGTATGCGTCCCATTCCACATACCTCCACGTACAACTTAAAGAGCCGGTTATTATGACACTTTATTATTACTCGTCTTACCCTGATATCTAGCTATGTGAACTAGCGTCCCAACGCACATAGATCCATATCCGAGTAAAACAAGGTTGTTATTGGAAACTAGCGGGGTATCAACGAACTATGTTTACAGTGGGTCCCGTACATGCCCGGGACCACGGTCCAGGATTGTTCCGTTGCATGGAAACGGAAACCAGCCGCAAGGCTAACAGGAGGGACTTATGTATGCCCTTATCATGATGGTACCAGTAATGAGGGAGCCAGCTCTCCCCTCGGTCCCCTGGAGGCCCACAGGTCAGACCGGAACATGTAGTTGCACAACATTCCTAAAAGCCACTGTAAACACGAACACATATTGATATCCGCATGTCTCCCCCGTCCCAATACAAGTTGGTCCTTTTTAGGATTCATTAGTTTAATTATCACTTTACGGGAATAACAGGAAATGGACATGATCAGGGGAATCAGGAGTACATACGTACTATATAGTCAGGTCACTGCATGTAAAGCAGGAAAACAAGTCACTGATCATGATACAGGATAATAAGGTAAGGTTCCCGTAAAGGTGATAATCACAAGTCAAGTATATCATGCTGGGTGTCAAGTGATAGCATGACAGGGTGATGATATTTAGTAAACAACCAAGCATATCAAAGGATTGATAATAGTCAGGTTAAGTCATGGCATAACAAAAGGGTCTTGCCAAGTAGTGGCATGCCAGGTGGTCAGGTGATAACACACTAGATGGTCAGGTGATATACATGTGTTAAATAAAAGCATGCAACTGACTAGTCTGAGGTAATAGTATGGCAAGGTAACATGGAAGTAACTCAAAGTCCAATGACCACGAAGGGTCGGCCACGCATGGTATATGATGAAGAAACAAGCATATCATAAGCATGGTACAAGCACAAGATGAAGCTACCATAATACAAGCAATTGTAGTGCAATACATGAATATGGAAATAAGAAGCGAAATACTTATCGACCCGACGAAACGGGAAACTCAAATAGAGAAGAGCGAGACTACTCGCCTAAACCACCAATATGCCAAAAGATCCAAAATCTACGGAAGCTCGGGATGCGCCACAAAACCTGATATAAATATGTAGAGAGAAGAGGAGAGAGAAGGAGAGAAGGTAAGATGATGTTTGCCAAGTGACAAGTCAAGTGATACTAAGATATGATATAAGTCTAGAGGGTAAGGTTCATATTCAAGAAAGAAATCAACTATGACAAACAGCTAAAGTTAGTCGACTAGGTGGAATGGTTAGTCGACTAATAGGGGTCTTAAGTCGACTAACAGTCTGGATTAGTCGACTAAAACTGGGTTCCAGAGAGTTGATATTCTGATTCAGGAAAAGTTAGTCGACTAGGTGGAAAGAGTAGTCGACTAACAGACATCTCAAGTCGACTAACAGTCATGTCAAGTCGACTAATACTGAGTAACAGAGAGTTGGGTTTCTGATTCAGGAAAGGTTAGTCGACTAGGGTCAAGGGTGTAGTCGACTAAGTGTCTCTAGTCGACTGGTAATTTGGTCTAGTCGACTAAAACTGTGTTTCCAGAAAGGTTACGTTTCAACTAAGGGTTTCTAGTCGACTAATCTATAGGTCAAGTCGACTAATCGTCTGGAAACAGCATACAGAACAGATTTCTATGGTTGTGTGTTTGATAATCAAATGGCATGATTTGAAGACCTAAGTATACATGATATGAAAATACAAGTATCCTAAGAATTATCCAAGGCTTGGTGAAGAAGAACACTTGCCTAAAAGAAGTACAAGGTGATGGAGTGATGGTGGTAGTGATGGAAGTTGATGATGAAGAAGAAAGTGGAGGTTGGAGGTTTTGTTGGTGGTGTTGGTGAGAAGAAGTGGTGGCCGGAGATCGGGGGTCTCTCGCCGGAGTCGGGGTGGCCGGAGGCGCCGGTGGAGGTGGTGGTTGTGGTGGAGATGAAGGGGGAGATGGAGGTTAGGGCTTTGGTTCTTGGTGAAGAGAAAATGAAAAAGGAAGTGAAATGTAAAGGAAAAGTATTTATAGGCTTTGGATTTTATGAAGGAGATGCAAATAAATAAAAGAGAGGGGGTTTTTGCAAATAGGGGAGGATGGGATGAGTGTCCTTCTCTTGGCCACTTGGCCGGCCATGGGAGAGAGAGAGAAAGAGGGATATTAATGAGGGAGTTGGTGGAAGAAGAAAAGAAATTTTGGGATTTTGGAAAATAGGAAAAGCCTTTGGCTTGTGGAGGAAGGAAGAGAATTAAAGGTAAAGGAAAAAAGGAAAAGAAATTAGAAAGGAGAAGATATTTCTTTTGGAAGAGAAAATGAAAATAATGAAAGTGGCGGATTCCCGGGATCAAGTGGCGGATGCGGAAATCTTCCAGGAAAATACCGGAATCGTCCGAAATTCAAGTATCTCAGAACGACCCGAAATAATTATCAAAAATCAAGAATATAATATTAAGTATCATAGTGAAATCCGTTTTAAGAAATACTTTATAGTTTTAAAACTAAAAATCCCGGAACCAGCTAGCTACCGACTCCGGTGGAATTTTCATAAATTCATAAAATCCTCAGAAAAAGTATTTGAATAAGAAATAAGATTCTAAGAAATAAAGTCTAAAGGACCATCTAGAAATTCCTAGCTGTTTGTGAAATAAAAATCCTGGAATCGATCAGCGGCACTGGTCGACACCGGTTTTGAAGATTTTCATTAAATTCAGGAAAATTCCAGAAAATCATATAAAATATATAATATTGGAAAATGATATTTGAAACAGAAATCGGTCAAATCAGAATACCGGAAAGACCAAATCGAGTAATACATTAGGATCGGGTCTTCGGTTCAGATTAGGACGACTCCGAGTACACGAATCCAAATTCAAGACAAAACAATCATATAAGGAATTCATAATACAGAATAAATACAGGAAGTAAATCGAAAAATACGATCGAAAATCTGAATACGCAACTAAGTACGTATTCTGGGAACGGGGTATTACATGTAGAGTGGTCAAGTAGAAGAGCATCTTCTGTTGCCACCTCTTGAACTCTGTGCCATCAAACTTTCCTGGCTTCTCCGGCTTCGGGTTAGGAAGTGGAGTAGGCATCAAACCTTGGAGCGGTATGTTTGTTGCCTTGCTGGAGGTATCTTGATTTGTCTCAGATATTTTTTCTGCAAGTTCAAGCAGAACAGAAGTGAGAAACATTAATTGTCTTAAGATTGTTGGGTATCCTGCTTAACAAGAATCAATCTGACAACTAATCAAGATCACTGAGATATCAACAATCTAATTGGCCAGGTCGGCAAATATCAGGTGGGAGGTTTTCCGTTCAATAGAACGTTCCTTAATTTAAGAACCACCTTTCAATTTCCTTCCTTGGTTTAAGCACCAATTAGACTGAATCCAAGTCAGTCTCGATATACTGTAAAGTATATCCCCTGTATAAAGGACTTAATCCACTTATACAGTATCACTTAGACTGAATCTAAGTCAATCTCGATATACTGTAAAGTATATCCCCTGTATAAAAGGACTTAATCCACTTATACAGTATTTGAAGTGAGGTACGCTTAGAGCGAATCTCCTTAAGACAATTACGTCCCCCGCACCGGTGCTAACGGGATAATGGACGCTGGTCTCCCAAGATACAACACTCTTTCACGGTATTTGGATAGCACTACCAAATCACCGTACGGTCGAACCTTAGTCAACCAGTACCTTCACAAGATCTTTGAAGCAGCGGTACAAGGACAAATTTCAAACGAATATTTGCCTTTACTCTTCTGGAGGAGCACCCACTGTTGAGGACGATGGAAGGTAGAAGAATATCTTTCTTCAGAAGTACCAGATTCAGACAACAATTCTTATAAAAGAATATGTTGAATTTTCTGATTCCTCTTTCAGAACAATCCTTATAAAAGACTTGTGGTTGTCCTCCTCTATACGAAGCCTCACAATGAGATCCTCCAACTTTTGCTCCTTTCGCTTATGCTTCAGGTAGTTCTTGAAGTCTCTCCACGCAGGGGGGAGCTTCTCCACGATGGTTGTAACCTGAAAAGTTTCAGGAAGAATCATACCTTCGGCCTCTATCTCGTGCAAGATAAGTTGGAACTCTTGCACCTGACTGATGACAGTCTTGCTATCCACCATTTTGTACTCCAGAAATCGTCCAACGACGAACTTCTTGGTACCAGCATCTTCAGTCTTGTATTTCTTGTCAAGACTGGCCCATAATTTCTTTGCCGTAGTGATTGGACTGTAGACGTTATAAAGAGAGTCATCCAGTCCGTTAAGAACATAATTTCGGCAAAGGAAATCACCTTGTGTCCAAGCATCGACTGCAAGGACTGAGTCCCGATCAGTTCCGGGTTCTGGTGGATCCTCCTGCAGGAATTTGGCCAGATGTAGAGTGGTCAAGTAGAAGAGCATCTTCTGTTGCCACCTCTTGAACTCTGTGCCATCAAACTTTCCTGGCTTCTCCGGCTTCGGGTTAGGAAGTGGAGTAGGCATCAAACCTTGGAGCGGTATGTTTGTTGCCTTGCTGGAGGTATCTTGATTTGTCTCAGATATTTTTTCTGCAAGTTCAAGCAGAACAGAAGTGAGAAACATTAATTGTCTTAAGATTGTTGGGTATCCTGCTTAACAAGAATCAATCTGACAACTAATCAAGATCACTGAGATATCAACAATCTAATTGGCCAGGTCGGCAAATATCAGGTGGGAGGTTTTCCGTTCAATATAACGTTCCTTAATTTAAGAACCACCTTTCAATTTCCTTCCTTGGTTTAAGCACCAATTAGACTGAATCCAAGTCAGTCTCGATATACTGTAAAGTATATCCCCTGTATAAAGGACTTAATCCACTTATACAGTATCACTTAGACTGAATCTAAGTCAATCTCGATATACTGTAAAGTATATCCCCTGTATAAAAGGACTTAATCCACTTATACAATATTTGAAGTGAGGTACGCTTAGAGCGAATCTCCTTAAGACAATTACGTCCCCGGCACCGGTGCTAACGGGATAATGGACACTGGTCTCCCAAGATACAACACTCTTTCACGGTATTTGGATAGCACTACCAAATCACCGTACGGTCGAACCTTAGTCAACCAGTACCTTCACAGGATCTTTGAAGCAGCGGTACAAGGACAAATTTCAAACGAATATTTGCCTTTACTCTTCTGGAGGAGCACCCACTGTTGAGGACGATGGAAGGTAGAAGAATATCTTTCTTCAGAAGTACCAGATTCAGACAACAATTCTTATAAAAGAATATGTTGAATTTTCTGATTCCTCTTTCAGAACAATCCTTATAAAAGACTTGCGGTTGTCCTCCTCTATACGAAGCCTCACAATGAGATCCTCCAACTTTAGCTCCTTTCGCTTATGCTTCAGGTAGTTCTTGAAGTCTCTCCACGCAGGGGGGAGCTTCTCCACGATGGTTGCAACCTGAAAAGTTTCAGGAAGAATCATACCTTCGGCCTCTATCTCGTGCAAGATAAGTTGGACCTCTTGCACCTGACTGATGACAGTCTTGCTATCCACCATTTTGTACTCCAGAAATCGTCCAACGACGAACTTCTTGGTACCAGCATCTTCAGTCTTGTATTTCTTGTCAAGACTGGCCCATAATTTCTTTGCCGTAGTGATTGGACTGTAGACGTTATAAAGAGAGTCATCCAGTCCATTAAGAACATAATTTCAGCAAAGGAAATCACCTTGTGTCCAAGCATCGACTGCAAGGACTGAGTCCCGATCAGTTCCGGGTTCTGGTGGATCCTCCTGCAGGAATTTGGCCAGATGTAGAGTGGTCAAGTAGAAGAGCATCTTCTGTTGCCACCTCTTGAACTCTGTGCCATCAAACTTTCCTGGCTTCTCCGGCTTCGGGTTAGGAAGTGGAGTAGGCATCAAACCTTGGAGCGGTATGTTTGTTGCCTTGCTGGAGGTATCTTGATTTGTCTCAGACATTTTTTCTGCAAGTTCAAGCAGAACAGAAGTGAGAAACATTAATTGTCTTAAGATTGTTGGGTATCCTGCTTAACAAGAATCAATCTGACAACTAATCAAGATCACTGAGATATCAACAATCTAATTGGCCAGGTCGGCAAATATCAGGTGGGAGGTTTTCCGTTCAATAGAACGTTCCTTAATTTAAGAACCACCTTTCAATTTCCTTCCTTGGTTTAAGCACCAATTAGACTGAATCCAAGTCAGTCTCGATATACTGTAAAGTATATCCCCTGTATAAAGGACTTAATCCACTTATACAGTATCACTTAGACTGAATCTAAGTCAATCTCGATATACTGTAAAGTATATCCCCTGTATAAAAGGACTTAATCCACTTATACAGTATTTGAAGTGAGGTACGCTTAGAGCGAATCTCCTTAAGACAATTACGTCCCCCGCACCGGTGCTAACGGGATAATGGACGCTGGTCTCCCAAGATACAACACTCTTTCCCGGTATTTGGATAGCACTACCAAATCACCGTACGGTCGAACCTTAGTCAACCAGTACCTTCACAGGATCTTTGAAGCAGCGGTACAAGGACAAATTTCAAACGAATATTTGCCTTTACTCTTCTGGAGGAGCACCCACTGTTGAGGACGATGGAAGGTAGAAGAATATCTTTCTTCAGAAGTACCAGATTCAGACAACAATTCTTATAAAAGAATATGTTGAATTTTCTGATTCCTCTTTCAGAACAATCCTTATAAAAGACTTGCGGTTGTCCTCCTCTATACGAAGCCTCACAATGAGATCCTCCAACTTTAGCTCCTTTCGCTTATGCTTTAGGTAGTTCTTGAAGTCTCTCCACGCAGGGGGGAGCTTCTCCACGATGGTTGCAACCTGAAAAGTTTCAGGAAGAATCATACCTTCGGCCTCTATCTCGTGCAAGATAAGTTGGAACTCTTGCACCTGACTGATGACAGTCTTGCTATCCACCATTTTGTACTCCAGAAATCGTCCAACGACGAACTTCTTGGTACCAGCATCTTCAGTCTTGTATTTCTTGTCAAGACTGGCCCATAATTTCTTTGCCGTAGTGATTGGACTGTAGACGTTATAAAGAGAGTCATCCAGTCCATTAAGAACATAATTTCGGCAAAGGAAATCACCTTGTGTCCAAGCATCGACTGCAAGGACTGAGTCCCGATCAGTTCCGGGTTCTGGTGGATCCTCCTGCAGGAATTTGGCCAGATGTAGAGTGGTCAAGTAGAAGAGCATCTTCTGTTGCCACCTCTTGAACTCTGTGCCATCAAACTTTCCTGGCTTCTCCGGCTTCGGGTTAGGAAGTGGAGTAGGCATCAAACCTTGGAGCGGTATGTTTGTTGCCTTGCTGGAGGTATCTTGATTTGTCTCAGACATTTTTTCTGCAAGTTCAAGCAGAACAGAAGTGAGAAACATTAATTGTCTTAAGATTGTTGGGTATCCTGCTTAACAAGAATCAATCTGACAACTAATCAAGATCACTGAGATATCAACAATCTAATTGGCCAGGTCGGCAAATATCAGGTGGGAGGTTTTCCGTTCAATAGAACGTTCCTTAATTTAAGAACCACCTTTCAATTTCCTTCCTTGGTTTAAGCACCAATTAGACTGAATCCAAGTCAGTCTCGATATACTGTAAAGTATATCCCCTGTATAAAGGACTTAATCCACTTATACAGTATCACTTAGACTGAATCTAAGTCAATCTCGATATACTGTAAAGTATATCCCCTGTATAAAAGGACTTAATCCACTTATACAGTATTTGAAGTGAGGTACGCTTAGAGCGAATCTCCTTAAGACAATTACGTCCCCCGCACTGGTGCTAACGGGATAATGGACGCTGGTCTCCCAAGATACAACACTCTTTCACGGTATTTGGATAGCACTACCAAATCACCGTACGGTCGAACCTTAGTCAACCAGTACCTTCACAGGATCTTTGAAGCAGCGGTACAAGGACAAATTTCAAACGAATATTTGCCTTTACTCTTCTGGAGGAGCACCCACTGTTGACGACGATGGAAGGTAGAAGAATATCTTTCTTCAGAAGTACCAGATTCAGACAACAATTCTTATAAAAGAATATATTAAATTTTCTGATTCCTCTTTCAGAACAATTTTGCAGAATCTCCGTCGGAAGTCACTTCGGAAACCGAGTTACTGATTTCCCACTTCCCTTTTGAAGTCACTTCACTTCAGAACTCTACTTCCTAATTCAAACCGCAAAACTTAATTTGTTGTTCAGAATTTAGAGAGAGAAGAGAAGATTGGTGTTGTAGTTGTGTGTTTTACAATTGAGAATTGGAGCCCTTTATATAGCCTTCCAGGAGTGCCCAACAGGTTCGAACCCAAACCAAAGGTCGCACCCTTTCGACCCAGCAGTCGTGTCTGTTGGCTGCCCAAAAGATGCACCCAACAGTCATAACTGTTGGCAGTCAACAGTTGCAACTGTTGGTATTCCAACAGTCTTGGAGCGGGTTGGTTCGGATCCGGATACCCATACCCGATTCAAAAAGAATCAGGCCGGGTAGGGAACCCGAACCGGCACCGGCCGGCCGCCGCCGCCGCTGGCGGCGGCGGCGGCACGCGCGCATGTGCGGGTATAGATCCCTCCCAATCGCGCGCGAAAACTCCAAGTACCCAAAGGGCACGCCCTTTGTTCTCAATTTTCTTTATTTATACACCACAAACTTCCATCCCACGGCCAATGTGGGACTAAATGCTTTAAGCTACCTTTAGTCCCGTTTTGATTTTGAATTAGGCAATCTTTGGACTTGAATATCTCATTCATTCGAAGTCGGAATCGAACATGTGAATATACCACGTTCATCACAAATGGAAGGAGAACACACTCCAACCATCATCCGGTTGATTCGATCAACGGATCTCGCCATAATTCAACTCGAAGATTCACCTTTATATTCTTCAATTCCAACATTAATAAAGTTTGTTAGTCTTTTAGGAGAAATATAAATATACCTGATATTAGCCCTGAGCCTAACCCGGACCGACTTCCGACGGGTAGAGTATAGGTCTTTGTACTTAGTACCCTGCTTGTTAACCTGATGGGTACCTCAAATATGTATCAGATCCATACTCAGACCCATTCATAACAGGATCTGATCTAGGCCCAAAAGTCTGTGAGGGTCCGAATAGAGTGGTACTCGGAGCTGATTCGACCCGATAGAAGCCATTGCCTTGACTATTCTAAACAGACTTATAATACGTTCAATCATCCGACGTCTCCTTCCTGTCATCGATACTCATCCAAGCTCTTGGTTTACCGAAAGTCAAAACATTGGAAACTGAACTGAATTCCTCCTCAAACCGCGTCGAACCGATCGGTTCGACGTGGTTTGGTTCAGTTCTTCGGTTCGCCGAACCAAATGCTCACCCTCAAAGCCAAGTACTTCTACGTCAGAGGACAAGAATCCCGTGCAAATGAAAAAAAATTCCCACACGTGGTAATATCACAAACAAAGAGTTGGATAACTTGGAAACTGAAAAAACACCATGAGATCTACACCGAAAAAGTCTAAAACGGAGGCCCGAGTATGAGAGAAAGATCAAAGAAAGAAGGGCCCAGTTTGAATAGGACACCAGCACAAACAAGTCGGCCTCTAGGATTTCCTTGATGGAAATTGGACCTGACCAAGAGTGTGGAAATGAAAACAAAAGAGAAAGGATTTTGATAAAAGGACATGTTGAATTGAATTGGAGGGGCATGGAGATCTGCGCCCCTATTAAACTTTAACTTCAGTTCAAATGTGTGAGAGAGACACATATTATAAGAAGATCAATCTTATGTTGATACGTAAATATGATGTAAGAGGGTTTTAAATACTTTAAACCTTTGTAATTCTGAAGCTAGACATTTTCACGTGTCAACACAGAATTGACCCGCTTATAACAAGTGTGTATGAGTCACACGCATGAACCGCACTGCTAACTTTTGGAAGTCTTTGATTGATATTTAATTTGGCACATTGCATACTATTTGTCTGAGGGTACATTAGCCTTCAAAATCTCCTAGAATTTTACTTAAAAATATTTATAATTGCACCTGTTTTTCAAAGCATAAAAGTTCTTGAGATTATAAAAAAAAAATCTTTCAAATCGACAACTTGTCATAAGATTTGATCCCTAAAATAGTTCATCCTTAGAATTTTGATCAAAATTTAACAACCAATCAACCTATTCCTTTGAAAAATGAAATAAAATTTAGAATTAGAATTCTTAGAATCATGAATCATGTCTAGACAGAAACCATGTTGTACAACGGCCTCTTGCGAAGTTTTACCCATAAATTGTTTTATAGCTGAGAAAAGATTCTTGGAATTTTGATTTAAAAAAAAATTAACAACCGAACAATCTGTTTCTTTGAATTAATTAAAATCTAGAAGAATTCTAAGAATTAAGTCAAGATAGAAACCGTGTTGTATGTAGTGGTTAACTTCCGACGCTCATCAAGATCACGACACGTGTCTAGCTGTGTCAGAATCGTCAAAGCGATTAATGAGTTTGACATGCCAGTAGACCAAGCACGGGCCCAAGGAGGAAGCCTCGAGTCCTGTCCTGAGCCCACTATCATCCCGAGCTACTTGTATTGATCCACGATCATCAGATCTCTTCCGAGATCATAGCGATTCGAGACCATCCACCACGAATGCTCAACTTAGGCGTGACAGTTCTGTTGTCGGGGGCCCCTACTTTTGAGACGAAGATCTTCCACGAAGACTGACTCTCCTACGTCAGTTACAGCCGAGCGGTATGATCCCTGTGATTCGCGGATTCAGTTATGCTGTCAGATCATCCCCAAGTTCTAAACGTTACAAGGCCCCAACATCAATGCGGGCCGTTATAGGTAGTGACAGATATCTTTGCATGACAATCTCTGCAATCAAGCGGCATGATCTGAACGGTTGAGGAAATCATAACGTGCAAATCATGTTGTTATGAAGGTCTAAAATTTCTGCACCCTCGACTACGGTCCCAACAGGTATAAATACACTTTGATCTCGACTGAGAAAGTGGAACTTTTGATTATCACCAAAATACATTGTTCACAAGTATTCTCTGCTTTACTCAAATAAGGATATTTATTCTCACGTCCGAGTAGGCCTGTCAATGGGTCGGGTCCAGACCCGGACCCGACCCGATTAAGCGGGTATGGAAAGGGTTGCTCTGGACCCATACCCGTTTACCCGTATACCCGTATACCCGAGTATTAAATGGGATGAGTCTGATTTTACTTGAACCAGACCCGATTACCCATTTACCCATTTCAAAACATAAATATAAATAATACTAATGGAATTAAAACCCTCTCAAGACTCTATGAGTAAATGATCCCTTTGTGCTTTAAATGTTGAAGACTGTTGGTTGATTAGTGGGTGATTCTATTGTTGTGTTTTCCCAAATAAATTTGGGCGCCTTGTTTTAAATTTTTTTTCTTTATTAGAGTCTTTCATTGAAAATTTTCCCTCCACCTCTTGCACCTGATTGCATTTCATCTTTTATTGATATTAAAACATACTTTCTTTCTCTTTACAAATTTTTTTCCCTCTCTTCATGTGTTTTTGTTAATGTATTTGTTTATGTTTTTTTTTTTGTTATGGGTCTGGGTAAACGGGTCTAGACCCGCAGGTACAGCGGGTCCGGGTATGAAAACCCACCTTCTGGACCCGTGGGTAACGGGACGGGTATGGAACCCTCTTGGGTAAACGGGTCCGGGTATGGTACCACCTGTACCGCCCCGAACCCGACCCATTGACAGGCCTACGTCCGAGGGTCTTCGGCCGGCACCAAACCAGTGCTCCAGACGTGATAGGTGTTCTTTTTCCTCTGTGTTTTTGACGGGATCAATAGGGAGCGTTTAATTGTCTGCGACGAAAAATCTCCATCACACTATACAAAAGTCTTTGCAGAATTTAAGATAAAATAAAGATTTCTTAACAAACCTTAAATAGTACAGGAAGTTAGAATGCGAGACTTTGCTCGTGAAACCTAATAAATAAAAAGATTTGTTGTCAAACTTTGATAATAAAAGGGGTCTTGTGCAAGTTACCCTGTTCAATTTGATTTTGATATGTGTCTTGCTTTTAGGATGAGACTTTGGCAATGAGAAACATATACAATGAATATAAACAATAGACAAGTCTGAAGTGGACGAAAGAATAGTGGCAGAAGAGACTGGAAAACGTGAGACGGTGAGAGAGACTGTATGGAAATGAATTAAATTATTATATTGTTAAAGGTAATGGGAAGCTTGAGGTGCATGCACTGAGAGAGAGAGGGAGAGAGATGATGGGGATTTTAGGTGAGTAGGGACAAAAAAAGAGACGTGATGTGTTTTTTGTTTTGGACTTTGGTTAGTTAGTTCCCTTGAGATGCGTGCACACATGTGGGTAGGAGTTCAGTTCATGTGTGTGAGCCACACACACATACAATAAGAGAGCCAATTACGCGTTGACACGTGGATTAGATCTCTTATAATATGGTATGTGTGTGGGCCTCACACACATATTATAAGAGATTATAAGAGATCTAATTCACGTGTCAACACGGGATTGGCTCTCTTATTGTATGTGTGTGTGGCTCACACACATGAACCGAACCCTGTGGGTAGCTAATCTCAGATATTGTGGAATAGATAAAATGGATGTGGCACGTGGCTTTTTATGCTATACATCATGTTTGAAGGAGTGTAAACATGACTGAAGATTAATTTCTAAAAATTAATTATTTGTCTAATGGTTTGTAGGATACATCTATAGTTTCCCTTTGAGGAAGTATAGTGGTCTAAATTATGACCCCCTGCGAGATTGCGACATCTGACAAGCCTAGCGAATCATAGGATCATAGACTCGTTCTTATCCAACAGATCTCACTCGACTATCTTATTGCCACAACGGTTACAACCATTGGCACGTGGGGGTTATGGATATGGATGTAGAGCTCAATCTTCTCAGTCAGCACGGCTCCAGCTGTCTCGCCTTACTCAAACCAATTACAGCTGGGACGTTACATGAGGTGGCGATCGTGGGCAGATCTAGAGGTAGAAATCTCGGAGGCCACGACTCAACTCTCTATCCCTCGACTATAAAAGCTGATCTCTTCCTCTCTTGCAGGAGATCGAACTCTAGAGAGTGAACTTGTAATAGAGCATTGAGAACTCATTGTAATCTCTCTCTCTCTCTCGTTGCACCGTGATTTTTTTCCCTGCGGGTTTTCAAGTGATTCTCTGGTGTTTGTGATTCACTTATTCTCCCAATTTACAATTTGCGTGTAGATAAATTTCTTCAGAAATTTACTTTTACATTTTAGTGTTTTTGTTGATATCTCTGAGTCAATCCTCAAGTTTCACATCAACAAATCCTACTAAAACTCTCCTAAAAAGTCTCGCCAATAACGAAAATAGCTCCTCCTAAGAAGAGCGCTTCCCAGGCCGCTACCGGCAAAGGCAAGGTGGTGGCCGCTGGGGCACAAGGACTGTTTGCTATCCTCCCCACCCAGAAATTCACATCAAAGACGTCGGCAAAGGACACTCCTCCCCAGTTACAATGCCAGAAGTGGGGACCAACCAGACTGACACGCAGCTTCCTGCCGAAGGTCAACTTAACCAGATGCTCGCCAGCCTCTAGAAACAATTGGACGAGCAACGGGTGGAGGCGATCTGTGAACGTGAGAAGGCTACTCTGGAAAGAGAGGCGACCGCCCGCGTCTAGAATCAGCTCCCCACCCAGATTGAGATCATCCGAAAATCATAATATATCCATATATCTCTAGTTGATACATAATTTATTGGTATCTCCTTATTTTCAGGTACATGTATCTCTGCAGGGATATTTTGTTCTTTATCCATTTGTTCTATTGCATGCTTTTGTTATATGTACACTTCTGGAGCACCCATATATATTACCTTCTTTTGTTTCGTGGACTCTTCTAGAGTACCAATTTTCTTATTCAATTCTTTTAGCCTTCTCTTTCAGGAAAAACGTGTCTTTTGCACCAACTTTTTTTTTATTTAGAGTTCTCATTATCTATTATAATATCTAGAGCGGTGGTATATGCAAAGGCATTATTAACAATAATTTTCTTTCTATCCTAGTTTTTTCTTGTACTCATATAATTGAAAGAGATCTCTTCATATGTATGCGCTTTTTTAGGTGTATGTGCCTCTTCAAGGGCTATTTCTTCATTAATTGTAAACTGATCACTTCTTTTCTCTTAAATATTCCATTTTGAAAATTTATCCTTCTAGTGTTCTTGTCTTTCGAGGATTTTTATCTTTTAAACCAACAAGATTACCATGATTTAGGCGTGCTTTTGAAGTATTATTAAGTTGTTCTTCAGAGATATCAATTCAAGCAATAATATTTTCAGCAGATATATGAAATTTTGTTATTTTTTAGTGTCAGTAAATGCATCGGATAACTGGTTTGTAAATCTTTGAACTTCGAGTTCACTTTAATTTGTATGTGAGTTAAGATGAGATAATGATTATGCATTCCACGTAATTTTACGTCGAAGCGACACTTTTTCCCCCTAACGGCGGTAAAATTGTCTCATCAAAATGGCAATCTGCAAAGCGTACCTTAAACATATTACCCGCCAGGAGTTCAAGATATCTAATTATTGATGGAAATCAAATCCAATGTAAAGTCCAATATTTGACAATCACAATTTACTGGATGTATCAGATGGAATGAGTCTTTAACAATATTTTGAGTGACTAAGTAGTCATGTTAAAGTATAAAAAGTTTTAGATCATTGAACTTCTGGTTCGTCATAATATTTGATTATATTGCCCTTGTCGTTGTAAAGTATAGTTCAGATCAGAAAAAACTGAGAGTTTTCTATTACATGCTTCTGACATGAGGCAACATAAATAATACAGAGATATTTTGTCTCTCTCATTCATAGTTTCAATATGAAGCCCATTAAGACATATATCCTTAAAACTGAGCAGATTTTTTCTGAATCTGTTAGAATATAATGTATTATTAATGTGAAATTTTATCCCTCCTAACAACTTGATGTTAGCTCTTCTGAAGCCCTCAACTAAATTTGTGGTAAAAAAGAATCTCAACCTTTTGTTGGAGTCCCATTTTAATACATTGAGGGGGTACAATTGGGACAGACACTAGTCAATCATATATAAATGAAATGATAAATTAAAAGACACTTCTTAGTCATGAATATAAACCGTTATCAAATAGCTGAACATGAATTATAAAATGAATTATATATATATATATATATATATATATATATATATATTATATATATATATATATATATATATATATTATCTCTTGCATAAATGTATCATGACGTAATATCTATGTCTATGCATCTTAGTTAATCAATACATATATGAAATATCTCATAAAAAATATGTTTTCAATATGAACAATTTTCATAATCAACTGGATTTCATATTATGATCCATAAGTAGAACCCAGTACATGTAAGTATTTAATAAATTGAGCTATTTATAAGAATCATGCTCTAAAGTCATTGATATCAAACTACGAAAATGAATTTCATGTCAAAATAATAAGCAAATATAAATTATCTTAAAATAACATGAAATATATTAATTATTCATCATAAATAGCATGCACAATATCCTTGCTTCCAATATATTATAAAGACATGCTTTCAATAGTATTTACATATATTTAGATACTTGATCACTTTCATAATTATTCAAATCAATAAAATTATAGTAAGTGTGACAGTACATATCGTTATAATAGAAAAGTATTCATGTGACTTGAAAACATAATATTCCAAATTTAATAATTAAATTATGCTTTTCAATATTAATATATTTCTCTATATAACTAAAGTATGGTCATGAGAATAATTAAATTCAATAAAAATATGTATGAAATCTAATTACCTCTCAAAAAGTGCACGATATGCATATATCTAAAATGAAAGATAAAGAATACGCAATTCATAAATCATATACGATGATAATATGCCATATTTTGCTAAACATTAATTTTCTTTAATAAAATTTAAAACAACAAAACTTTTTGAAAATTCCTTTTCAAGAGTCTAATGACAAGTTGATGATCATAACTATAGCATTTTCATCATCAATCAAATTGTCAATAATCTTATTTGTTCTAGCAAAGAAATCTGAGACATCCAAATATGTGATATTTATTAACTTATTTTATTGATCATCAAAAATATTATCAAATCAGTGAAGTTTGTATCTTTTTTTCCCTTAATTTCCTCCATTATTGTTCCACTTCCATTGGTAGGCTGTGGCTCTCATTTTAACTATGATTATGGTCACCTTGATTTTTAGAGTTAAATTGGTCACAACTATGACCACGATCATGCTCAAATTTGCTTGCATTTGCTTTAAAAAATGATGTACTTACATTCACTTCAGAGAATAGTTTGAGCCAGTTGGATGATATTGATTTTCATCAAAAGTTTATTATTTTGTTCAGCAAGTAGAAGACATTAAATTAACTGAGAATATTTCTTAAATCCTCTTTATTGTATTGCTATTGCAAGAGCATATTGGATGCATGGAAAGTAGTAAATATTTTGACTTTAGAATTAGTTCTTAGATGATCAAATTAGAAATCAAATAGAAGAATATATATGTAATAATATGCTCGAAACTATAAGTTCGAATCTTACTAATTTAGGAGTTCAGGTTCTAAAATTATGTCTCAATTTAGAATTTCGGGTTCTATAATTTTTTAAACTTTAGGATTAAATTTTTAAGTTATGAACTTCAGGTTCTTATATAAATAAAAGAAACATGTGAAAAAATATTTGACATAAGAAAAAAATAAGTAAAATAAGATCAAATCATATAATCAACAAGATCGATAAGATCGAATCAAGCAGGTTAGAGCATCATAAACTTCAAGTCATATCTGCACGTTCAAATATTAGTAAGACAATTTGATCAAATAAAAATAAAAAATTAGGGAGAAAATAAGTATATAAAAATTTCGAGACCAGCAGCCATGCAAGCACCTCAATTGACAACAAGAATCGTGTTGATAACATGTTATAAAATTAAGAGAAGTTTAAGAAATGAGAAGAGAAAGTCAAGAGAAATTATTCTCATGCTTGTGTGTTTTTCATTCATCTTTATAACTTCAATTACAGGCAAACAAAAACATAAATTACAAGGAAGAAAATAGAGAGTTCATTCACTAACTCATGTATCCATAACATGTATTTACAAGGAAGAAAGTGGAGAAATGATTGGAAACAAGTATACTAGGATTTCTTTTCTTTATTTTTATTTTACTTAGAGGATTCATCCATTTTTCTTGTATTTTAGTTTTTCCCCTCAAAAATGTTAAAAGCTATTGCATGCTTATACTGCCAATATTATATTCGATAAAATGGTTTATATTTTGATTATGATTGCGATTATTTATACCCAAAGAAGTGATAAGTAAACACATTAGTTAGTAGACCTGGTAAATTAGTAAATAAACCCCCCAAATTACTCCAAATATTTTATATTCTGCACACCAAATTTAAGTGTAAAAATCGAGTTATACACCCCAATTTGAGATTAATTCCCCCCCCCCCCCCCCCCCCCCCCCCCCCCCCCCCCCTCTCTCCCCATCTCAATTTGAAATTAGTCATTACAAGAATATTTCTTTTCACTTCAATTTAGTAGGACGCAAATTTCTGCAAGAATCTAATTTGGAATTTGAAAATTATAATTTCTTATGCAACATTTCTACTAATAAGAAGAGAAAAGAGCAAGCCTTACAATACAAGTATTTCTCCAATTGCTGAAATATTGTACTAGTGTTGTTATTAGGCAACTGAATCTCGCTCTCTTAGTGACCACAATTTGAAACTTAAAGCCACTGTCAAACAAATATTAATTGTCAAACAAGCAATTTGTAATCTCTGTTGTGAACCACAACTCTCCATTTAGTACTCCAAGTTAAATTGCTTCAGCAAAATATCCTCAAGAAAACCGAAGAAAATAAATACTTTAGCAAAATATCATTCTCTACCTACAAAAATCCAATTTGGTGTTGGTCTCATTTTGATCCTATTGTGATTGTGAAACAGTGAAATCGTTTTTTTAGTCAACTTCATTATTTATCCTTAGCTTTGCATGACTTAACTCTATTTCAAGGGTAATGGATAGGTGTAATCAAGATACGAACTTAAACTGTTTGGAAATCAAGGTGGGTGATTTTTGTTAAAAAAAAATGAGTCTAAAATTTTTAAGGTTTATGAGCTGAGTAATAGAGAGAGCTTTGAAGTTGAAAAAGAATGAAGATTATATGAGTTGGGAGTACTAACTAATTACATGGTTACTAAGTAATTGGTGTGATAACGTTGTAATAATTAAAATTTTATTCTGTTTAAAAAGATCTTAACTTATTTTTTTAGAAGCTACATGTCACTTCTTTGAGTTTAAATAACCGCACTCACGTCATACTCATTTGTACATTCAAGTTGTGAGTCTAACAATAAATGATAATTTTATAACCCAAAAAGTTTGAAAGATGCAATTATTTGGTAAAGTTTGGTCAACTGAATAAATCACGAATAATTCATGAAAAGACAAACCAGTAAGAAAAACGCAAAGGACCTAACATGATTCGTTAATTATTCATGAATTATTCAAAAAAAGAAGAAGAAAAAACAAAATTTATTACTATGACTGTTCTTTCACTTTCAGGGGTCGTATGTGATTTAAAATCAACTTTAAAATTCATTTCTTAGTCCAAATTCTACCTAATTTGTTTCTTGCATACTTTTTTTTTTTTAATTTTTTCCCCCCATTTTTTCCTTTTCTTAGTATGCATTCCGTTATTGCCTTTGACTATTGCGTCTTTTTTCACATGTTTCAAATATTATACATTTGTTTTACTTGCTTAAATTGACCAACGTGGATGACTTCCCTTAGTTTTTATGATCAATTCAACTGCTACCATCTTATAGTTTTCCTATATAATGAGACCCTCTCTCTGCCTTTGAAGTCACATACTTCTTCCATCAAACAATGGCATCTTCGGCCGTCAAGGGAGACAAATATCGGTCCTTCATCTACGGTGAAGGAGAGAAGGATACGCAGTGGAGGTATGGAGCTCCTCCAAACTATGATATCGTCAACAAGCTCTTTGAAGAAGGCCGAACTCAGGTAAAAATATTCTTCTCTAGCTTATAAAACAGAAATATTTTACTTGTTCATTTTAAGCCTACTTGCGTGTCTACTCAAATTGGAGATAGATTTGTCTCCTTTTAAAAGGATTTGAGCCTGAATCCTTCCAATTCGAATACAGCTCTCCAATATTCGAATAGAAGATCCGCTCCGTTGAAATTATCTATATTATTTCAAGTATTTATGAATCAAACATCAAGTGTTTTGAATACTTTTTACCCATCTATCAAGCGACGCAAAATGAACGGCCGAAAGTAGTGAGTTGGTTAGATATATATATCTTTAGACATACAAATTTTCGATCCGGCCATTTGATTATGATCTAAACATTTACAAACCCTTACAAACCAATTTTTGTTAGGTTTCAAATGTTCTATACCGTTAAACTAACTAACTCACTATTTAAGCCGTCCGTTTTTTCCCTACTTGATGCACAGTCAAAAGGTATTCAAAATACTTTGATTTTTTTATTATAAATACTTGAAATAATATAGATCAACTTCAATGGAGTGGATCCAGTATTCAAATATCAGATGTTAGTATTTCAGTGAGAAATATTCGACCGCAAATCCTTTTAGAAGGACACAAGTCTATCACATCAAATTGTAGCATTAATCGGGAATAAAAGGAACATTAAGCTAAGTTTGTTCGAGTATGAACATTAATCAGGAATGGCCCGAGGGATCGTTGGAAGAGAGAGTGCAGCGGCTGGTGAAGTCATGGGAAATGGAGATGTTCCACAAGGTCCAGCCACAGGACTTCAAAACTGTCAACCTCGGCAAGTTTCGCTTCAGCGTGAACGGTACTGAATTTTTCATCATGATACCTCTCACAAAAACTATTTTATGTCAGAACTTAGGGGAAAAAACCAAAGTCAAATGAAAAAGGTCAAAACAACTTGCTTTTATGCAAATATAAATTGAAAACCACCTAATCGAAGAAGAGAGATTTTGGATTCAGAATCTCATTTTGATTAACAAATTAGTGTTCAGACAGAATATGAGAAGAAAATTGATGAAAAGCATTTTCCTTGATGAGAAGATTTGTTTGTTTTGTCTCAAACGGGATGAGAGGCGATTTTATATTAGAAAACAAAAAGCGGCAAATACTTTAAAATCCTACATGATTAGAAGTTAGAGAAACATTTAAAATCTTGATTATGGTAATAAGTTAGAGACACTGATAGTAGTTTTCTTTATCATAATGGGTTTCCCTCTTAATTTTTCTACGACAAATACTAAAATGTAATTTTGACTTGAAATTTGGTGATTTCATAAACAGTAGAATTCGTATAAAGATAGTATTTTAGTTATTAAAATGAACCATATCATAAACTTCATGAGCATATAATACTACTAGAAGTTTACATTACACTCTAAACTAAATTATGAGAAGATCAAGGTTTTGAACATGGTTGGTGTAGTGGACAAATCTGACCCTCGCTGGATAACGCCATGTGTTCAAACACTCCCAAACCATAGCCACTCAGAAACACTCCCGAAGCTATTCTTCCCCCGAAGACACTTCCATCTTGATGGCTCCGATGCTCTCAGTTATCCCGAGCTTTCCCATTCGGAGATTTCAACTTCGTCATTTTACAACGGCAATAGATCATTCTTGATCTACGCCTACAGTTATGCGACTCAATCCTCCCTGTGTGCATAACGTGTCAACGCCCTCCAATCTGGGCAGTTATGGACTGAGGCGAATTTCTCTGCACGCAATACCAATGATCAAGCGCTCAACATCACGATTATCACAACAAACTAGCACATGCAGATCATGCGGTTGCGAAGATCACTCTTGTATCATCCGCCTCATGCACGTAGAACGGATGGAGCATATATAGCCTCTATTTTCCAGTGAGAAGTGGGGATCTTCTTGTTGTGCGCATGACAACAACCTCTTTCTGAGGAATCCACCAACCAGGCGGAGACTGATGCAGCCTGAGATATAACCAATATGACAAGAACAGAGAATAATACAGAAAAGAAATCAACACAGTATTTAACGAGGCTCGACAACGTGCCTACGTCCTCGGGGCAAGGGAGAGAGAGATTTTATTGATTCAGCAATCAATTCAAACTAATACAGAGGAATACTTGAGGGAACTTTCAGGGATACAATACATGAGGGCTCTAACCCTTATTTATAACCGCAGAGTCCCAAGGTATTAGAAAATCCTGATTGAATTCGATCCCAAGCAGAAAAGGAATCCGAATCTATAAAGGAAAACAGCAAACGCGTCTGTCGGTCGACCGGCCGGTCAACCGACCCATGCCACGATCGACCGCGCCGGTCGACCATCTCCAACCGAGACTTGGCTCCTTTCAGTCGGTCGACCGGGCGGTCGACCGCTTTCCTGCAACGGTCGACCGTTCTGTGTCTGTGCACCTCGTGCACACCAGTCGACCGGGCGGTCGCCGGTTGACCGGACGGTCGACCGTGCACTGTTGTAGCCTGCTGCACGCGTCATTTCTCGCTCCTTTATCTTCCGATCTCTGTGCTATCTTCTTCTATCTCATCTATCTACTCTCTCCCTATAATTCTCCACCTCGGTGAAGATTTCTCAAATCTGAGCCGAACTCTAACGAACTGCAGTCTATCACCCGGCGAAATCGACACACGATCTCGGCTTGAGCACTCTGGACGAAAACGACATACGATCTCGGCGAAATCGACACACGATCTCATCTTGGAACCTTTAGCTCAGCTATCAACTGGGATGCACAACATATTGAAATCACCTAGAGGGGGGGTGAATAGGTGATATGGCTAATCTTGAAACTAAATGCGGAAGCAAAAACTAATTTGCAACTATACTTAATACAACCAACGAGTGTAGCCGAATTTCCCGTGAAGGGCTCTGGACTAACTCCTCTTGATTCCCCTAGATAAGGGTTGAGGTGCTATATGAAGCTCTCGTGGTTAAGTACAAGTGAGGCACACAACAACACCAAGCATATAAGATATAGGCAATATGAAATAATGCAAGGCACAACACAAGCAATATGAATGATATGAAATGAATGATGCTTTGCACAAAGTAAAGAGAGAGAGTAAGAGAGACAATAGATCAAACGCAAACACAATGATATGTTTCGAGGTTCGAGCTCCTAGCTCTACGTTCCCGCCTTCACCGAGAAGGATTTCCAATCCACTATCTCCCACCGAGGGAACCTCCACCGAGGAGGATTTGTACAATAAGGGAGTACCGAACTCCTCTCTCAAACACCGCCTCACAACCGAGGGTAGGCCCGTAGCCAAACAACAACCAATCCACCTCACACTTGAGGGATACAAACTAACTCCAACTCCACCTCACCAAGAGGGAGTAAACCACAATCCTCAACCTCTACCAAAGAGGGAGCAACCCAATCAAAGCAAGGGTTTTTACAACAAGTGGTTATAAGGACCACAAACTCTCTTTTCCACAAACAAAATGATCCTATAGAATAGAATAGGATGATAGCTCAAGTGTGGAAAAACAAAGTGTTTTGATCAAAGAAAATCTCTTGGGAAAATACCAAATTGATATAGAAATGAAGAACAAGAAACCAATTCCCAAAAACCTATTTTCTTTGAAAATAACAAAATACTTAAAAAAAACAAGATTGATCTTTTTGCTCTTTAAACACTTTTGAAAACTTATTTTTAAAACCAGAGAATGGGGAAATTTTTGCTCTAAAAATCTTAGCCAAAATCCCAAAGAAATGGGGTTTATATAGGCCCAATACAAAACTAGCCGATAGGCTGATCTGTCAGCCTGACAGGCTTGCGGTCGACAGGTCGGTCGACCGCCAACGGTCATAAATATGACCTTTGGGCAAACCGGTCGACCGCCCGGTCGACCGCCCAGATACAGAGAGCAAAGCTCTCTGGTCCGGTCGACCGACCGGTCGACCGGCCCACTGTGCCAGCAGACGTGCACAGCTCTGTGCACGTCGGTCGACCTCCCGGTCGACCGGATCCTTGCTCGGTCGACAGTGCGGTCAACCGACCTGGCCTGTCAGCACAGTACTGGGTCAGAAACTGGGTCAGAAAAACATGTTAAAATATTTCTAAAAATTCTTGTAAAACATGTAAAAATCCCCAAAAATAGTTTTAACATTTTGCATTGATATATAAACATGTGATAAAAATTTTAACTCAAATATCAAGCAATTTGAACTATTTTTGTGTCTTATCATTTTTACCAAAAACCAAAAACGGTATTTTATCAAACTTGGATTTTTCTCAATAGGAAATCTGGTTTTTCTTAAAACTCATGAATAGACATATCAAAATAAGTTTGTTTAAGATATGAAGCATGTATGTATATTGAACACATCTAATATACATAAAAACTATTTAAACTTGTTTTGATCTAAACTATTCATGAAAATCAAAATCTATAAAACGTGTGTGTTGTGCACTTGAGCATATCAACTATTCTTATCTTTACACATGGATCTAAAACACACTAAACTAAAATAGGATACCTAAGTCTTCTTGATGATCTTCATCTTCAAGTCGACTCGGTCCAAACTCCGTGATCCAACGAGCATGGCTATGAATGATCTTGACGCTCGGGCTCGGGAATCACCAAGTGAAGGCTTCCAACTCCTCTTTGAAACAATCACCAACTAATATCTTATTACATGATCTGAAACTAAAATCATAAGATTATTAGTAAACATAACTACATGAGTTAATCATCATCAAAACTAGAGAGGAAGGCCTCCGGGCCAACAATCTCCCCCTTTTTGATGATGACAAAACTCATGGAGTTATATATGCATGGATTAAAGTTAAGCTTTAAAGAAGCTCCCCCTTAACTCATGCATAGCAAATAAACATAAATATGCAATGAATTATGAAACATGAAACATGCATAGATATGCATAAACAATAAAAGGCTCTAGATACCAATGAAATTTTCAAAAACAAATAAAGATGCTCTAGATACCAATTAAACTTAATATATGCAAAACATAAATATGCATATAAAACTCAACATCTTTAAACTTAATATATGCAAAAACATAAGTATGCATATAAAACTCAACATCTTTCTCCCCCTTTTTGTCAATCATCAAAAAAGGGGTAAAAGCCAAAACAATAAATTTTTCTCCCCATTTTGTTCGAAACAAAGAATCAACAAAAGGGTCAAAACAATAAAAACAATGTTCTCCACCTTTTTGTCTAAAATAAAAAACAAAGTCAATAAGGGGTGACATTAAATATGATACCAATTAAAAATATGTCAATAAAATGCCTCTTGATACCAATTAAAAAAAATGAAAACAACATCTTGATTTTTCATTTTAAACTAATTGAAATAATTGTTCATTTTAAACATATGATATCAATTGAAATTATTATATTCTATCATAAAGTAAGGGAACAAAATATCAATTGAAAACTAAAATATGAGTTTTATCCCCCTTTATGAAAAACCAACTAAAAACATGTATAAGCTTGTTTAAGGATACCAATTGAAAACTAATCAATTGAAACATGATATTCATTTAAACATATAAGCTTAAGCATAAACAAAATATATATATATGTATGAAAAATTTTTATACCAATCGAAATTGATACTATAGGAATTGAAAGCATACATACATACAAACATATATGAGTATACAAGAAAGGACAATATTGATACCAATTGAAAGAATCAAATGATACCAATTGAAACAACAATAATATCAAAGTATAACTCATATAACCTATCCTCCCAATCATGTTCAAGTTTAAAATGATTTTCACTATAAAGCATACATGAGCATGATCGCCCATCCATCCGCCCGTAGAAGGTAGGGGTTTTCAAAAATAGGTTTGAAAAATAAAGTATATTTGAAAACTCTACCATGTGAAGAATACGAAACAGTTAAATAGAAAAACTTGTTAACTAGTACGAAACCCTTCAAGTAAGGAATAAAAACAAATTATTTTTCATAAAAACATGAAATTCACAAATAGCTAACACTCATAATCAATGAAGCATAAATAGAACTCATGAAAACAAAACATGAGTAAACAAGAAATGTGAGTGTACAAATACAATGTGAAGAACATGATCATGAAAGTATTCAATTTAGCTCAATATTCCTTGAAACAAGAAAATCATCAAAACTTATTTAATCTTCAAGGTATATGTATGTTTTATACAAACTAAAGTATACATACATATCCAAACACAACGAGTCTACAAAGATATATGCATGAAGGCACGTGGCTCAAAAGGATGTATATGTATAAACAATAGTTTGGATAAAATAGACATATACATGAAGTTAAACATAAACACATGAAAACATGAATAACGCGAAAAAGCTAAATTTTCATTAAACAAATTTCATTTCAAGGTATATGTAAGATTTGTCAACACAAGAAGTATACATACATACCCTAAACACAATTTGAGTCCATATATATAGATTTGCATGAAAGGCAAATGACTCAAGGGGTATACATGTATATCTTAAAGTTTGGCAAAAGTACACATATACATGAAATGAAAACTCATACACATAAAACAAATCCAAAAAAAGGAATACAAGTTTAAAATGTATGAATCATCAAAATTAGACTATATTAGCACATCTAATGGGAACAAATAAGCATTCAAGCACAAACATATATAGATTTATTTGTGGCCCACTATATGCACAAATATATACCTAGTCTTAATGAAAACTAACATTTAAACATATATTCAAAACATGAAGCATAAAAACAAGATATGAATAAATATGAAAAACATAAACATGATTATTATGTGAATCCACATGTTATTAGAGTTATGATAAACATGATAGCTAAACAAAGGTGAGAACACAAAAATAATAGTTCATATTAAACATGAGTGTCTCAAAAGGCTATACATGCATGTCAAGGATCTAATAAACATGGCATTTTCATAATAATTTACAAACAATAAAACATGCTATAAACAATCAATCATGAAAAGCATGCATTTAAATAAGGAGTAAGAGACCTTACCAAAACCTATGAGGCAACTCTCCATGACTCCAAAACAATGGTGGTTCTCTCCACCAAACATCCCTTGAAAGTGATGCATCCAAAATGTTTCCTTGAAGCTTGGAACGCATCCACTCCAAGGTACCTATACTCTCACGTCATGTAAGAGCCCACACCTACATCAAACATAAGAGGGGTGGTCTTTGGTACCCATATCCTTTTGGGTCCATGGGGGTTAGTTCCTTCTCTAAACCAAACAAATTTATTTGCTAAATTTATATCATGTATTCTATCAAAGCAAAATTTAGTAAGGTGGCCCTTACGTCCACAATGTGTACATGTGTACACATGAGCATACATGGTGTGATGGTGGTGATCGTGAGAAGCATGTGTATGCCGTGTATGGTGTACATGCAAAGATGAAACTTGTTTCTTTTGAAACAAAGATTCCAAACGTGTATGGCTAGAAACACAATGGCTCAAAGTGGAGCCCAAACAATCCATGTTCTTCTTTAAAACATTTATATCTTTTTCAATAGTAGAAGAAATGGAGCATGCAATAGGTGATCTAGATGGAACTACCCTAGCATAGCAAACATGGGAATCAATCTTATTTTTCAAAAACTCATTTTTCTTTAAACAAACATCTAAATCATTTGAAATAGAAATTATTTTATTTTTCAAAGCAACATTCTCTTTTAAAACAAAATCAACTTTTGAAGACAAATTTTCATTTTTCTTCAAAAGTGTTTCACAATCATTTTTAGATTTTAAAATTTTATTTTCTTTTAGTGCAAGTTTAAGTTGAGATTTCAATGAATCCCTTTCATTAGAAATCTCCTCTTTCTCTTGCAAAACAATGTCAAGTTTAGAAATCAAATTTTTATTTTCATTGTTAAGGCCTAGACTTTTCTTTTTCAAAATCTTATATTTTTCAATTAATTTTTCACAAACTATGGAAAGTTCTTCATTCAAGGCATGGGGATCAATATTCTCATCACATGAAGAACTAGCACTATCATTATTTAGTTAAGATTCCGAATGTACCTCAAGGGAGTCATTCCCTTTGACCATATAGCATTGTGAGTCGGATTCTCCACTAGACTCCTCTTGTTGGATTTGCAATTAAAGCTCAGAGGTGGTTGTGGTTGTCAACTTGTTCCACACTACAAAAGCGGAATCAAGATTAGAAACAAGCATAAGATATTCTTTGTTAAGTGTGCTTCTAATGGCCTCAAGGGCTTGTGCATTGGCCCCTACATGCTTGCTATCACTAAGGTAGGATTCCTTGGTAATGGCAAGGTGAACCTTATATCTTAGGGTTTGTAGGTATATGGACATCCTAGTCTTCCAAACAACAATGTTGGAAGGGTCAAACATAGGTGGAGTCATGAAGTCCATGGATGTAAACTATATGTGTGCAAACAAATATATGCAAATGCAAATGATAGATTAGCAAACAAGGATCTCACTCCTAGGTTGTAAAACCTAAGTATCAGGAGCGTATGCTCTGATACCAATTGAAATCACCTAGAGGAGGGTGAATAGGTGATATGGCTAATCTTGAAACTAAATGCGGAAGCTAAAACTAATTTGCAACTATACTTAATACACCAACGAGTGTAGCCGAATTCCCCGTGAAGGGCTCTGGACTAACTCTTCTTGATTCCCCTAGATAAGGGTTGAGGTACTATATGAAGCTCTCGTGGTAAAGTACAAGTGAGGCACACAAACAACCAAGCATATAAGATATAGGCAATATGAAATAATGCAAGGCACAACACAAGCAATATGAATGATATGAAATGAATGATGCTTTGCACAAAGTAAAGAGAGAGAGAGTAAGAGAGACAATGGATCAAACGCAAACACAATGATATGTTTCGAGGTTCGAGCCCCTAGCTCTACGTCCCCGCCTTCACCGAGAAGGATTTCCAATCCACTATCTCCCACAGAGGGAATCTCCACCGAGGAGGATTTGTACAATAAGGGAGTACCGAACTCCTCTCTCAAACACCGCCTCACAACCGAGGGGTAGGCCCGTAGCCAAACAACAACCAATCCACCTCACACTTGAGGGATACAAACCAACTCCAACTCCACCTCACCAAGAGGGAGTAAACCACAATCCTCAACCTCTACCAAAGAGGGAGCAACACCCAATCAAAGCAAGGGTTTTTACAACAATGGTTACAAGGACCACAAACTCTCTTTTCCACAAATAAAATGATCCTAATAGAATAGGATAGATGATAGCTCAAGTGTGAAAAAACAAAGTGTTTTGATCAAAGAAAATCTCTTGGGAAAATACCAAATTGATATAGAAATGAAGAATAAGAAACCAATTCCCAAAACCTATTTTCTTTGAAAATAACAAAACACTTAAAAACAAACAAGATTGATCTTTTTGCTCTTTAAACACTTTTGAAAACTTATTTTTAAAACCAGAGAATGGGAAAATTTTTGCTCTAAAAATCTTAGCCAAAATCCCAAAGAAATGGGGTTTATATAGGCCCAATACAAAACTAGCCGTTAGGCTGATCTGTCAGCCTGACAGGCTTGCGGTCGACCGGTCGGTCGACCGCCAACGGTCATAAATATGACCATTGGGCAAACCGATCGACCGCCCGGTCGACCGCCCAGATACAGAGAGCAAAGCTCTCTGGTCCGGTCGACCGACCGGTCGACCGGCCCACTGTGCCAGCAGACGTGCACAGCTCTGTGCACGTCGGTCGACCTCCCGGTCGACCAGATCCTTGCTCAGTCGACCGTGCGGTCGACCGACCTGGCCTGTCAGCACAGTACTGGGTCAGAAACTGGGTCAGAAAAACATGTTAAAATATTTCTAAAAATTCTTGTAAAACATGTAAAAATCCCCAAAAATAGTTTTTAACATTTTGCATTGATATATAAACATGTGATAAAAATTTCAACTCAAATATCAAGCAATTTGAACTATTTTTGTGTCTTATCATTTTTACCAAAAATCAAAAACAGTATTTTATCAAACTTGGATTTTTCTCAATAGGAAATCTGATTTTTCTTAAAACTCATGAATAGACATATCAAAATAAGTTTGTTTAAGATATGAAGCATGTATGTATATTGAACACATCTAATATACATAAAAACCATTTAAACTTGTTTTGATCTAAACTATTCATGAAAACCAAAATCTATAAACGTGTGTGTTGTGCACTTGAGCATATCCAACTATTCTTATCTTTACACATGGATCTAAAATACACTAAACTAAACTAGGATACCTAAGTCTTCTTGATGATCTTCATCTTCAAGTCGACTCGGTCCAAACTCCGTGATCCAACGAGCATGGCTATGAATGATCTTGACGCTCGGGCTCGGGAATCACCAAGTGAAGGCTTCCAACTCCTCTTTTTGAAGCAATCACCAACTAATATCTTGTTACATGATCTGAAACTAAAATCACAAGATTATTAGTAAACATAACTACATGAGTTAATCATCATCAAAACTAGAGAGGAAGGCCTCCGGGCCAACACATATGCGTTCTCATCACTTCACCTTAGGAGAAATACCATACGAGCCAATCAACGAACGTATCTCCCACTCAGCAACTTCATGACCTCAAGAAGAACCCATCATGAGCCAATTATGACTCTCTAACTGACTGGCTCTATCTAGTCTACATGTCTTCAGCTGACGGTCCAACCAAGTCCGAGTAGAGCACACCGAACACCATCATCGGGTTCAACAAACTGGATGCACACCCCTCCTATGCAAGCTCAACTGTCTTCTCACCAGAAGATCATCTATTCATCGAGATTATAACACCTTATATCTACGTGAAGTCCAACTAGCCACAACACTTCAACTCTACGTGAAGTCTCTCCATCTCTACGTGAAGTTTCAATCGGCCTCTCGAGAACCCAAACAGGTTCATACGAGTTACATCACCAAATGTGGTTGCGCCTTTACTCTGCTGCCTACGTACTTACCCAAAGGATCAAGCCAATCGTAGTTCATTTAAATGAGTTCCATCAAGCTCAAGCACCTGTACCTGAATCTTCAGCAGCGAATCTATCTGGCTGAGTCATATGAACCTCCTCACTACCGTCATGGAGAACAACGGCCTTCAACTTGAGCTTGTTGCGGTCATAAGTTTGAGATTCATGCTTCTTCAGCCACGTGCGTGGTTTTACCTTGGTTCCAATGGCTGCAAACAATTTGACATTCTCATCAATGTCTTCAACCTGTTCAGTATCAACCCTAGCTACATGATCTCCACCCGGTGTCACATCCGGTGAAGTCTTCACTGATACCGAACCAACTGGAGATGGTGGAATAGCATCAATCTCCACCCGATATGATACTTCCATGGTCTCTGTCCTCTCCACCTGCTGAGAGATGGTAGACTTCAACACTGAAGTCTCATCAAACGTGACATGCTGACTCAACACGATCTTCTTATTTTCGGGGTCCCATAACCTGTAGCCTTTATATTTCTCTTGACACCCAAAACCACAAACTTTTTTGCCTGCGGATTCACCTTGCCATCTTTGACACTGAAGTAGGTCGGACTTCTAAATTCTCGCAACATACCATGATCTTGAGCAGCCTTCCCAGACCAAATTTTCAATGGAGTTTTACCTCCTATCGCAGTCGATCTATTTATGAGATGGCTAGCATACACAATCGCCTCAGCCCAAACGATTTGTCTAATCTTGCATTAGACAACAAGCACCGAACCTTCTCCAGAAAGGAACGGTTTATTTCCTTAGCCAACCCATGTATACCTTCTGTGAAGTGAGTACCAATACCAGTGTTCTGACCAAATCGTAGGAATTGGTTCATGTCTCTTTCAACATTACCAACTGTAGCTCCTTGATCTTTCTACCTGTCTGCTTCTCCATTCTTTTCTTTCCACTTCACCAACATATTTAGGGCTTCACACCTTTGTCTCATGGGATATATCCAACAATGCCTAGATAAATTATCAATAAAAGAGACAAAGTACCTGTGACCTCCAAGCGATGCAGTCTTAGCAGGTCCCCAAACGCTTACGTGAATACAATCAAGAAGAACTTCTGAGCAGTAAGTACTAGTACTGAATTTCACTTTCTTCTTGTTCAGAACGATGTATTCACCCTCCAAGTTGCAGGTAGCAGCACCTTCCAATGATCCCTTATTTGCAGGAGCTTGTAAAGACCTTTCACCTCCTTGTCCGACCTTCACCTGCCAGACCTTTGTGTAACCATCATCTGAAGAACTAGAAGTCTCCACCTGACCTGTAACCATACTACCCTTCAAGAAGTAGAGATTGTTTTGGCGGACGCTCTTCATCATCACCATTGAGCCTTTGACCATCTTGAGAACACCATCTCGTATCACAAGACCCAATGCTTCCAAAGCGCCAACATAGATCAAATTCCTTTTGAGTTGAGGTACATACCTCTCCTCCTTCAGTTCTCGTACTATCCCATCAAATATCTTAATACGGACTGTACTCATCCCTTCTATATTACACGGATGATCATCACCCATGACCGTGTAACATCCATCTAACTTCTCAAAGCTAGAAAATCACGCCCTGCTCGGGCACACATGATAAGTAGCTCCGGTATCTAAGATCCACTCAGTATTATCTGAGTAATCAACAGTACGAGTAGTAACAGAGAGAGAAAATACTGATGAGTCTGAATTCGATCCATCCGCCTGTGCGAGATTCGCCTCAGTGTTTGACTCCATCTTCTTACCTTTGGACTTTGGGCAATCAACTTTTCAGTGCCCTAACTCCTTGAACAAGGTGCATTGATTCCTCTTCAGATCTCTGAAACCTGGTCTGGACTTTGATCTTCCCTGATCATCTCTTCCTTTCCTATTGGAACTCCTGCCTCTTACCGCCAATGTCTCTGCTATTGTGTTACCCGAAGAAGACAGTCTATCCTGTCTCATTGCTTCATAACTCACAAGAGCAGCAGACACCTCACTGTAGTTAAAGAATTTTCTTCTATTGATCAATGTAAGAGTAAAAGTCTCATACTCTTCTCTAGGAGAGAATTCAATAAAATTACCGCCTTATCTTCTTCATCGATCTCCACATCCACATTAACTAGATCTGTAAGAAGTTTAGTGTAGCGATTAAAGTGTTCATTGATGGAGCATCCTATTTGCATCTAAAAACTATAAAGCTTACTTTTCAACTGTAACCGCGATTTTATGCTTTTTGTCAGATACTTCTTCTATAGGATCTCCCACAGCTGCCTCGCAGATGTCTCATGTAACACATGATACTTGATGTCTTGTATCAAATAAGACCTGATCAAGGCACACGCCTTCTGTTCATCTTATCCCAATCTTCTTCAGTAGTTGATGTGCGCTTCTTCTCTAACCGTAGAGTGTCTTCTAGGTTTGATGCCATCAGCGCATCCATCACCTCACACCTCCACATACCAAAGTTGTTCGTGCCGTTGAACTTTACCACATCAATCCTCAGTGAATGTGGATTCATAGATTTTCCTGATGATGTATTTTCTCCAGCCATCTTGTTAACTGATTCCTCAAAGCAATGCGGAAACAAACGAAGTTAGATGAAACAAACTGGATAAAGATAGGATTTTTACCTCCACACGAAATCCTTGAAGAGTTTCCGAAGCAATCTACTCCTCCAAATTGATTCCTCGAGCAATCTACACACTATTTTTAGATCGACACGCGATCCCACAAACAGTCCCAACGCCGCTCTGAGATCGACACACGATCTCCGCCAAACAGCAACTGATGCCCTTGGAATCAACACACGATCCCACGACTAACCTGGGATGCTTTGATACCGATTGTTGTGCACATGATAATAACCTCTCTCTGAGGAATCCACCAACCAGGTGGAGACTGATGCAGCCGAAGATGTTCCCAACACGACAAGAACAGAGAACAATAGAGAAAAGCAATCAACACAGTATTTAACGAGGTTCGACAACGTGCCTACGTCCTCGGGGCAAGGGAGAGAGAGATTTTATTGATTCAGCAATCAATACAAACTAATACAAAGAGATACTTGAGGGAACTTTTAGGATACAATACATGAGGGCTCTAGCCCTTATGTATAGCCACAGAGTCTCAGGGTATTAGGAAACCCCGATTGAATTCGATCCCAACCAGAAAAGGAATCTGAATCTATAGTCAACTGTTCTGTGTCTGGGCACCTCATACACACTGGTCGACTGCTCGGTCATCTGGCTACTTGCATCGGTCGACCGGATGGTTGATCGTGCACTATTGTAGCCTACTGCATGCGTCATTTCTCGCTCCTTTGTCTTTCGATCTCTGTGCTATCTTCCTCTATCTCATCTATCTCCTCTCTCCCTATACTTCTTCTTCTTCCCGAATCCAAGAAGCCAAGTACTAAGCTTGACACAGAGAATTCCTGTTCACAGATTATAGTGAATTTTCTCACCTCCTCCCGAGGTTTTCCCGATTTGAGTTTTCATGTAAAGAGCTTGTGTCTCTGCCTGTTTTTCGGATCATAATCTTTACTTTACCCATTATCTTTCTTTCTTGTGGTGTGTGATCGACCGCCTGATCATACACAATAAAAAATCTTCATCAAATATGGGTGCTTTCATTTAGATCTGAGTTCCATACTCAGATTTCTCCCTATCAAACCCATCCTCAAAAAACCTCTGCAATAAGCCATGGCCACGAAGAAGCGACGGGCCAACGGCGAAGAGGCCACCTCATTGGCAAATCCATTGCCATCATTGGGGCATTATCCCCAGAGCAACCTCAACCTTAGCCCCATTATGGAAGGACTACCTTTGCGCTTTCAAGGGAGGCAGTCAGAGACATCCACCCGTGTTAATGTACGAAGCCTAACTCCTCCAAATGTTCACAGACATGAGGGAGTAGATGGCAAGTAGCAGGCCTTGTCGACCACGAGCATGAGCAAGTGGCCAATGACTGAGAGAACTCGGCCCGTGAATGAAAGGAATGAAGCGTCTGAACGACCAGCTATGTGTCCTGATCACTGCCTTTCAGAACACCCGAAGGCCACCTCCATCATCGAAGAGGCCCACTACTACCCCACTACTACAGAGGTTACTAGCGGTGAGAACTCTTAAAGCCGTAGATGTCACAGAGTAGCCTCCCCCTCCATTCGAGCAATCCGATGGCAGATTGAGCTTGTCACACTCCCGCACAAGGGATCAGCACGACCACTTTGGAGGAAAACCGAAAAGTTTATCTATGTCCAAGATCCCGATAAGCTTATGAGCGAATCGAAAAAATGAGACTGGCGCATCCCGACAGACTCAGAGCCCCCTTCTCCAATGGCATATTAGGATTCGAATTTCCCAAGAAATTCATGATTTCAACCATTGATTGCTACTCGGTCAAAGCGTTCCAGTCTAGCATCTCTACCAGTATCAGGATAAGATGGTGATCTATGCCAGAAATAACTCCATCATGTGCTGGATCTTCCCTTCTAGCATAAAGGGGCCAGCCTCCAATTGGTTCTACTCCTTTCCACCATGCTCAATCCACAACTTCGGAGGCCTCACCAAGTTGTTCCTCACTCATTATTCCTCCTGCCAGAAATTCAAGTAGAACAATCCCACCTTCTCTTCGTCAAGATGAGACCCTCCGACAGTTTCAAGGCGTACATTAGCTACTTTCAGAATTAGCTAGCCAAGGTACATAATAGCAGCGAAGACGCATACGCTCTTGCATTCATCAGTAGGCTATGAGTCACCCACCCACTGTACAAACATCTGGCGGAATACAACATCATCCATTGGAGCGAGATTCTGTTTGAGCCCAACCGTACAACCAGTTAAAGGAAGCAGTGAAGAACTTCGCCAACTCATCTTTCAACTGGCGATGATAGAGCCAAACTAAAGCAATAATATGGAGACTCCTCCATCGACAACTAGGGTCATGGGCAAGGCTCTTCAAGAAGCGACCATTTCTGAACCCTCAGAGCCCGCTCCAAGCTTATCGGGTGGACGACAACTTCACTCCGCTGAAGCTCTCGATTCAGGACGTCTTTGAAGCCATCAAAGGTCAACGCTGGGTGAAGCGTCCAAAACCAAAGTCGCATGATTCCCCTCATCCTGAAATGAAGGATTAATGCTCTTTCCATGACTACCCGGGGCATCAGATTGCCCAATGTCGGTATCTCGCAAGTACCTCGAAAAGCTCGTCTAACAAGGCTACCTCCAAGAGTACGTCCTCACGCCCAGAGCCTCCTCTAAAACAGGAAGACAGTGCAAGACCCTGTCTCTAAAGAATCAACCACAGCACATGGTCACCCAGTACAAAATAGTTGACTAACACCACCCAACAAATAAGATCAAGAAAGTTCCTCTGACATTTAATTTCTATGTACTTTATTAGACTCATTCAATAAAAGTACATTCCAATACTTAATAGTTTTCCTACATCCTTCTCAGGATCCGAGGAACCTGCTCAGCCGGCAAGCTCTTCTTTCTAGAGTCAAGACCATATCCGAGGAGGAATTTCCCCACATGAGATCCAACATTAGCGTCCGACTCCCAACTCTTTACGTCCTCCACGGGACCTATTAATCTGCTCACAGGCCCCCATGCAGCGAACTCACGAGCGATCCCGCCGAAGGTTTTCTTTGGTGTATTCTGAGAAGAAAAGCCCCACTCGAGAGTAGTAACAAAATCTCCAATAACACTCTGACTCATCCCTATTCAATTAATCATCTGCTTTAATTCTTTATTTGTGTGTACCGAGAAGGAAACCCCACTCGAGAACAATAATATTACCTTCCACCTCAGGGTGCTCATTATCTGCATGTTCTAAGAAGAAAAGCCCCCACTCGAGAACAGTACCACAACCTTCCTCCTCAGGGCACTCTCAGACTCATCCTTGATTAGTTAACTGCCAGAAAGCTCATCCCCAATTAGGCAACTGCCAGGTTTTAGGCCCATCCTCAGTGGGAAACTATCGTCCGAAAAGTTTATCCCCACCGGACAACCACCCCTGGCTCATCCTCAGTCGGGCAACTACTGTTTGAAAGTTCATCCTCGATTGGGCTACTACTAGTTTTTTCTATGCTCCGAGGAGGGAATCCCCAACGCGAGATATATAGTATAAGCACCCACCTCTGCGGCTCATTCTTGACCGGGCAACTACCATCAGGAAGATTCATCCCTAGTTGGGCAACTGCTAGTTTGAGCGTTCTCCGAGGAGGGAGCCTCCACTCGAGAGACATAGCCCAAACACCTACCTTCGGGTTCCAAAGGCTCATCCTCAATTTGGCAACAACTCCCGATTGAGCAACCGCTTGCCCTGCTCCGTAGCTGAGGGCTCTCAGTCCCCACATACGATAGCTTATGTTTGTATATTCCGGGGAGGGAAGCCCCCACTCAAGAATAACAACACAAACATCAACCAACCAAGTTCAACTCCACGACTGAAATCCCCACTTCACTCAGAAATCGTAGTCTGCTCGCTCGGAGATGGAGGTACCATCTAGGGGTGGTAACTCAGACTTCACATTCTTGCCATTCGGAAATCAGGCCTCCGAAAGGGTATAATCATTTCACAACACAAGTTAGGCAAGATCTAAATAACTTGTTCATTTTCATTATAAGAAAACGTACAATTACATCTCATTAAATTTGATTACATTATACAACTGAGAAGTGAATAAATGAAATCTTTTATATCCTGTGTTGGCTTTTTAAAAAAGAAATACAAGAGATCGAGAGCCTGTCCTGCCACCATTTATAGACTCCCGAAGCAAGAACGGGAAAGGCTTGTTCATCAGAGGAGATCTATCGATGGCAGTCTTCATCCTTACAGCGGTCCCTGAAGTAGGTAGATGTGTCTCGTCTGCAGCTTCCCATTCCTTCAAGAAAGTCGGACAATCACCAACCGCTACGAAAATCCCTAAGAAGCCCTCCAAGAGTGAGGCAGTAATCTCCGACCAGACAGACTCCGACAAAACACACCAGAAGAAGAAAAGATCTTTCTCAACTGCGGTGCTCTGAGGAAGAGGATCGGACACCTGGGTGAAAAATGACTCTGCCCGACCGACGTGCTCCACCTCTTTCTTCCTTATAGACCCTATATGGAGGGAGGGACAAATTTTTTAGAATGACCCTCGCCCTTTTAATATCGAACAACTCAGAACCAGATCATCGACTCCAATCGAAGGGAGCCACCAAGCAATCTCCCTCGGCGTTAGAGCCCTGCAGCAAAGACTGATGCTTTGTACAGCCTCATCGCAAAGACTGACATTTTGCGTTGAACAAACTCTCAAGAAGCAGGAGCTTGGACACCATCTTCTCCACCTTACCTTTCTCCATCCAATGAAGAGGAAGGAAAGGCACATTATGAGTCAATAAGACTTCTCAGAGGAGATGGTAAAAGTTACTTCTACATGAAGGACTCCAAGCTATTTATAGATGGAGCACGAGTCAAACCGTCTCCATTCAAATCCTCGATCCCTAGAAAGACGAGTCACATCCCGAGCATTTTGGCCTATCAGAGAGGCATGTATCAACCGCTACTTTCCCATGATCTCAGTCATCATGGTGCCAAAATCCAAAGAGACGCTAGTTACCAATCCAAGAGGTCAGATCGATCGGCACACTGGCTGTCATCCAACAGCACGATATCGTCCACTATCCTGGAGATCCGCGTTAATGGTCTGGATCTTCCTATGCCCACCAGTGCCAAATCAAATCAAAGGCATCGAAGACACTTTCACCAACTCCGCTCTCTCCGCTTCTCTCCAACAGGATCCCACAAGAAGAAGAGCAGGGAGCATCTGTAGTGGTCAAAATCTGACCCTCGTAGGATGATGCCATGTGTCCAAATACTGCCAAACCTTCACCCTGAAGCTGCTCTCCTCCCCGAAGACACTTCCATCCCAATGGCTCTGATGCTCTCAGTCATCTCAGAGCATCCCCATTTGGAGATTCAAACTCTGTCATCCTACAACAACGATAACAGATCATCTCTAATTTACGCCTTCAATAACGTGGCTCAATCCTCCCCCGCATGCATAACTTGTCATCGTCTTCCAATCTGGACAGTTTTGGACCTAGTGAATTTCTCTGCATGCAATCCCAACAATCAAGCGCCTATCATCACGGCTGTTATAACAAACCAGCACATGCAATCATGTGGTTGTGAGGATCAACGCTCGTATCATCCACCCCAATGCACGTAGGACGGATGGAGAATATATGGCCTCTTTCTTCCAGCGAGAAGTGGGGATCTTTTTCTTCTCAAATCCAAGAAGACGAGCACTAAGCCTGGCACAGAGAATCCCTATAATTCTTGTACCTTACATATTATAGTGAATTTCCTCACCTCCTCCCTGTGATTTTTCCCGATTTGAATTTTCACGTAAAGATCTTGTGTCTGTACCTATTTTTCGGATCTTATTCTTTACTTTACCCGTTATTTTTTTCTTTGTGGTATGTGGTCGACCATCTGATCTTACACAATAGAAAATCTCCACCACAGTTGGATTGGCGTTGGGGTTTTTCTTCAGATATATATCTAATCATACATTTAATATGGTGGGTTCAGATATGCTCCATGTTCAGAAGAAAAATTATCCGGATAGGATTTCGACGTAACTTATTTAGTAAATGAAAAGAAAGAGAAAAAACAAGTAGATTAGATAACTGCTTCTTTCGTTTTCACTTTCTTGTATTGACACTTCATGCAACAATGAGTAGAAAATCGGTTGCCAGTTTCCAATCTATGTACTCTTTCTTCTTTA